>BLSH010240562.1:119767-136125 GCA_018402905.1 Glandirana rugosa
GAGAGTGATAGGGTCATACTCTACTAAAATAGTGTCATTAGACAGGGAGTGTGGTCGGAGGGACAGATTACCGTTATAAATTCATCTCCAACTGGTATGGGAAGAGGGTCCTGCTGCTGGTGTGAGGGACAGATTAGCGTTATAAAATCATCTCATACTGGTGTAGGTAGAGGTTCCTGCTGCTGCTGTTAGGGACAGATTAGTGTTATAAAATCATCTCATACTAATATAGGGAGAAGTTCCTGCTGCTGGTGTCAGGGACAGATTACCGTCATAAAATCATCTCATACTGGTGTAGGTAGAGATTCCTGCTGCTTTTTTGAGGGACAGATTACCGTTATAAAATCATCTCATACTGGTGTAAGGAGAGGTTCATGCTGCTGGTGTGAGGGACAGATTACTGTGATAAAATCATCTCATACTGGGATAGTGAGAGGTTCCCGCTGCTGGTGTGAGGTGCAGAATACCGTTATAAAATAATCTCTTAGTGGTGTAGGGAGAGGTTCCTGCCACCGTTGTGAGGGACAGATTACCATTATAAAACCATCTCATACTAGTATAGGGAGAGGTTCCTGCCGCTGGTGTGATGGATAGATTAGCGTTATAAAATCATCTCATACTAGTATAGGGAGAGGTTCCTGTCGCTGGTGTGAGGAATAGATTAGCGTTATTAAATCATCTCATACTAGAATAGTGAGAGGTTCCTGCTGCTGGTGTGAGGGACAAATTACTGTTATAAAATCATCTCATACTAGTATAGGGAGAGGTTCCTGCCACTGGTGTGAGGGATAGAGTACCGTTATAAAATCATCTCATACTAGTATAGGAAGAGGTTCCTGCCCCTGGTGTGAGGGACAGATTACCGTTATAAAACCATCTCATACTAGTATAGGGAGAGGTTCCTGCCGCTAGTTTGAGGGATAGAAAACTGTTATAAAATCATCTCATACTAGTATAGGGAGAGGTTCCTGCTGCTGGTGTGATGGAAAGATTAGCGTTATAAAATCATCTCATTCTAGTATAGGGAGAGGTTCCTGCCCCTGGTGTGAGGGACAGATTAACGTTATAAAATCATCTCATACTAGTATAGGAAGAGGTTCCTGCTGCTGGTGTGAGGGACAGAATACAGTTATAAAATCATCTCATACCGGTGTAGGGAGAAGTTCCTGCTGCTGGTGTGAGGGACAGATTAGCGTTATAAAATCATCTCATACTGGTGTAGGTAGAAGTTCCTATTGCTGGTGTGTGGGACAGATTACCGTTATAAAATCATCTCATACTAGTATAAGGAGAGATTCCTGCTGCTGGTGTGAGAGACAGATTACCGTTATAAAATCATCTCATACTGGTGTAGGGAGAGGTTCCTGCTGCTGGTGTGAGGGACACATTACCGTTATAAAATCATCTCATACTAGTATAGGGAGAGGTTCCTGCCGCTAGTTTGAGGGATAGAAAACTGTTATAAAATCATCTCATACTAGTATAGGGAGAGGTTCCTGCTGCTGGTGTGAGGGAAAGATTAGCGTTATAAAATCATCTCATTCTAGTATAGGGAGAGGTTCCTGCCCCTGGTGTGAGGGACAGATTAACGTTATAAAATCATCTCATACTAGTATAGGAAGAGGTTCCTGCTGCTGGTGTGAGGGACAGAATACAGTTATAAAATCATCTCATACTGGTGTAGGGAGAAGTTCCTGCTGCTGGTGTGAGGGACAGATTAGCGTTATAAAATCATCTCATACTGGTGTAGGTAGAAGTTCCTATTGCTGGTGTGTGGGACAGATTACCGTTATAAAATCATCTCATACTAGTATAAGGAGAGATTCCTGCTGCTGGTGTGAGAGACAGATTACCGTTATAAAATCATCTCATACTGGTGTAGGGAGAGGTTCCTGCTGCTGGTGTGAGGGACAGATTAGCGTTATAATATCATCTCATACTGGTGTAGGGAGAGGTTCCTGCTGCTGCTGTGAGGGACAGATTAGCGTTATAAAATCATCTCATACTAGTATAGGGAGAATTTCCTGCTGCTGGTGTGAGGGACAGATTACTGTTATAAAATCATCTCATACTGCTGTAGGGAGAGGTTCCTGCTGCTGGTGTGAGAGACAGATTACCGTTATAAAATCGTCTCATACTGGTGTAGTGAGAGGTTCCTGCTGCTGGTGTGAGAGACAGATTATCGTTATAAAATCATTTCATACTGGTGTAGGGAGTTGTTCCTGCTGCTGGTGTGACGGACAGATTACCGTTATAAAATCAACTCATACTAGTGTAGGGAGAGGATCCTGCTGCTGGTGTGAGGGACAGATTAGCTTTATAAAAAATAATATAAATTTGTGCTAAATAGTACATTTGCATCCAGAATGATTAGAGCGTCAAACAAGGGACGTGGTCGTGGTGCTGCTGGTGCTGCTGGTTTTGGTGGTGTTGGTGAATCTCCTGTTGCAAGGAGAGGATGTTGTCGATCTGTGCCAGCTACACGCACAAGTGAAAACCCTTCCTCAGTTGCGAGTAGCCGACAGAACCTTCAACGTTATATGGTAGGCCTAATGCCGCTCAACGAATGGTGAGGCCAGAACAAGTACATGCGATAGTAGATTGGGTGGCAGACAATGCCTCCAGTTCCTTCACATTGTCTCCCACCCGGTCCCTTGATGAAAGCTCAGAGTTGCCACCTGAACCCCATGGCCATCTGTCTTTCACTTCAGCCCCTTGTAAATAAGCCAAGCAGTCTGAGCCCCAAGTCATGCAGCAGTCTCTTCTGCTTTTTGATGACTCTGCTGGTGTGCTTTCCCTGGGCCATCCACATAGCCCTGCCCCAGAAGTGGAAGACATTGAGTGCAATGATGCCAAACCACTTCTGTTTCAGGATGAGGACATGGAAATACCACCGCTGCACGTCTCTGATGATGACGAAATGAAGGTGCCAACTGCTGCGGTTTTCCACAGTGTGCAGAATGACAAGGAGGGCAGTGGTGAAGGGTGGGTGGAAGATGATGTGGAGGATGATGAGGTCCTAGACCCCACATGGAATGAAGGTCATGCGAGTGACGTGTGCAGTTTGGAGGAAGAGGTGGTGGTCGCACATAGGCACCAGCACAGCAAAAGAGGAAGCAGGTTGCAAAAGCAGAGCGACCATCCCCTAGACAGTACGCCTACTACTACCAACACCCAGGGACCTAGCACACCAAAGACAGCTCAAAGGAATTCCCCCGGCGTGGCAGTTCTTCAGACAATGTGCTGACGACAAGACACGAGTGGTTTGCATGCTGTGCAATCAGAACCTGAAGCGAGGCATAAATGTTCTAAACCTGAGCACAACCTGCATGACCAGTCATCTACATGCAAAGCACGAGCTGCAGTGGAATAAGCACCTCAAAATCCAAGAAAGGTCTCGGGTTCCTCCTGCTTCCTCTTCTGCTGCTGCCTCTGCCTCTTCTTTCACCTCTGCAGTGCCAGTGTCACCTGCCACCCAGAAAACAGACGATGTGACAGCAACGCCACCATGTCCACCACCGTCCCCAAGCATTTCCACACGGTCCCATGGAAGCTTACAGCTGTCCATCTCCCAAACACTGGAGAGAAAGAGGAAGTACCCCCCTACCCACCCACAATCCCTGGCCCTGAATGCCAGCATTTGAAAATTCCTGGCCTTTGAAATTCTGTCAACCTGATAAAGGTGTCTGTCCCACAGTACGTGGTTCCCAGCTGACACTACTTTTCCAGACGAGCCATCTTTTCCCTGCACAAACAAGTCGGGGACAAGATCAAATGTGCACTGTGCAACGCCATTTGTGGTAAGGTCCACATAACCACTGATACATGGACCAGTAAGCACGGGCAGGGACGCTATATCTCGCTAACTGCACACTGGGCAAATGTAATGGTGGGTGGGCCTGAGGCGGCTAGCCATTTGGCGCATGTCCTTCCTCCACCGAGGATTGCAGGGCATTTCTCTTTGCCTCCTGTTGCCTCCTCCTCCTACTGCACTTCCTCCTCCTCTACCACCTCCTCATCCGGTCAGCGTAACACCTTCACCACCAACTTCAGCACATCCAGGGGGAAATGACAGCAGGCTTTTTCAAAACTGATATGTTTGGGGGACAAACCCACCACTGCGCTGCAGCTGTGGATGGGCATTGAACAACAGACCAATGAGTGGTTGTTGCCACTGAGCCTCAAGCCCGGCCTGGTGGTTGCGATAATGGGCGAAATCACGTTGCAGCTCTGGGCCTAGCCAGTTTGACGCACATCCCTTGCCTGGTGCATGTGCTGAATTTGGAGGTGCAGAAATTTCTAAAAAAATTCTAAAAAAAACTACCCGGATATGTCAGAGCTACTGCAGAATGTGCGGGCCGTCTGTGCACGCTTTTGGCGTTCTCACCCTGCTGCTGCTCGCCTGTCTGTGCTGCAGTGGAACTTTGGCCTTCCCATGCACCGCCTCCTATGCAACATGCCAACAAGGTGGAACTCCACCTTGCACATGCTGGAGAGACTGTGCGAGCAGCAGCAGACAATAGTGGAGTTTCAGCTGCAGCATGCACAGGTCAGTCGCTCTGCAGAACAGCACCACTTCACCACCAACAAATGGGCCTCCATGCGAGACCTGTGTACCATATTGCGGTGTTTCGAGTACTTCACCAACATGGCCAGTGCCTTTCTAAGCGTTATTATCTCACTTCTATGTCCCCTTGAAAAAATACTTTGGGCGCTGATGGAAGAGGATGTGGCACAGGAGGAGGAGGAAGAGGGGTCATTTCCACGGTTATCAGGTCAGTCATTCACAAGTGGCTCGGAGTGTGGGTTCCTGCACCAGCATAGGTCAGGTAAAAAAATTTCAAGCAAGGGCACAGTTCTGGAGGATGAGGAGGACGAAGATGATGATGAGGAGGAACCGTGTTCACAGCAGGGTGGCACCCAACGCAGCTCGTGGGGATCACTGAAGCATGGCTGGGGGGATATGGAGGATACAGATGATACACCTCCCACAGAGGACAGCTTGTCTTTGTCTCTGGGCGGCCTGGCACACATGAGCGACTACATGCTGCAGTGCCTGCTCAACGACAGCCAAGTTGCCCACATTTTAACTTGTGCTGATTACTGGGTGGCCACCCTGCTGGATCCCCATTACAAGGACAACATGCCATCCTTAATTCCCTCACTGGAGCATGACCGGAAGATACGCAACTACCAGCACACGCTGGTAGACGCACTGCTGAGAGCATTCTCAAATGACACCGGAGGGCTCAGTGGAAGCACAATGCGAAGGCAAAGGAGGAGGAAGAGGTCACCAACACAGCTGTGGCACCGCCAGCACCTCAGAAGGCAGGGTTAGCATGGCCGAAATGTGGAAAAGCTTTGTCAGCAGCACGCCACGTCAAACAGCACCACCAGCTGATAGGCAATGTCTTAGCAGGAGGCAGCATTTCAGCAACATGGTGGAACAGTATGTGTGCACACTCCTACACGTACTGACTGATGGGTCTGCCCCATTCAACTTCTGGGTCTCCAAATTGGGCACATGGCCTGAGCTTGCCCTTTATGCCTTGGAGGTGCTGGCCTGCCCTGTAGCCAGTGTATTGTCTGAACGTGTGTTTAGCACGGCAGGGGGCGTTATTACAGACAAGCGCAGCTGTCTGGTGCCAACGTGGACAAGCTAACATTTATTAAAATGAACCAGGCACGGATCCCACAAGACTTGTCTGTACCTTGTGCAGAATAGACATTTAGACCGGCCTCACACAGCCATTGGCATACTTTTTTTTTTTTTTAATATGTCTCAATATTTTGGGGGCTACCCCAATTAGAAAAAAAAATAAACAAACAAAAAACAGTGTTGGCTACCTCCTCCTCCTCCACCACCTACACCGCCACGGTCACTGCCTCCTCAACCTCTAGGCTCCTACTCCACATCCATCTTCTTCTCCAATTTTTATTTTTTTTATGTGATTTTAAGTTATTTCCCTATCCACATTTGTTTGCAGGGCACTTGTCCTACTCTTAGCCCAATTTTGCTTCCTTTTGCAGCCCTCTAGCCCTTTCCATGACTCTTTTAGAGCCATTTTTGTGCCCAAAAGTTCGGGTCACCATTGACTTCAATGGGGTTCGGGGTCAAGTTCGGTGCCAAACTCGAACTTTTTCGCGAAGTTAGGCCGAACCCGAACATCCAGGTGTCCGCTCAACTCTAGTCACTAGCCATGTTGATGGTCAATGCAGCAAAAGCCTGTATCCCCACACTTTGGAATGCAAAAAACAATCTACCCTAACGGACTGGTACCGACGGATTGACAAAATGGCTGAGATGGAAGAACTCATCTCAATCTTCCGGAATACACCACATAGACTTTACACCCTTTGGGTCGGCTGGATCGAGTTTCAATCGTCCTCTAAATACAAGCTTGCATTGCACCCGCCCTACCCCTAGTCCGAATGAGTCCCAGCGCATAAACCCCTAACTGCCTACCCGAATCCTTGGCAAATGCACTACCTACGGCCTTTTCTCACATCTCGCCACAAGATGACATGTAAGTGCGAGGAGTTTGTGTTATTGATAAAAGTACACACATACGTTACACACACCCATCAACCCCATACTCACTTACAGCCCGTAAACTTTCATAGACACGCAACCTATTCTCCTCCCCCACACCCTCTCCACATATCCCCCCTTCAGACTCTCCTTTCCCTCTGCCATAACCCTACTTCCCTCACCCACCAGCCTTCTTTATGCAACACCTCCCACAGACGCCAATACAGACCTATAACAAATACACGCGCAGACCACGCGCACAAGCATAAGCACCGGGTCACAAACTCCCCCCATCATACGCCACCAGGGTGGTACTCCCTGCTAATTACAACAAGAACATGGTAATAATAGTCACAAATAATAAACTCACGGCGTGGCCCGGTAGCCCGCAACACCCCACGGTCCCCTTCTCATATGAAACACACCAAAGAGTATAGTACAAAATAGGAAATTATTGCTACCAACTCCCGCACACTTAGACAATCTGCATATTAGTTGCTCTGTATTCATTATTGGCAATTTATTTTGTCTTATTGTTACCTTATACCTTATTTACCTCTAAGTTGGCTCTGTACTGTCATCTGTATATTGCTGTCAATAAAATTACTATTTTGGGGAAAAAAAAAAAAGAACAAGCCTTCTCCTCAACCCCTTTGCACCTCCTCCCATGATTACGAAGCAACTACTATCCACAAGGATGTAAACAACATACATTGGTCTTTGCCACTCTAAGATCATTCGGGCTGAGTTGCAGACAACATAACCTCTCCTCTACACCAACACCGAGTCCACTCAACCCCATATCACACAACCCGGATTTCCTTCCAGGTCTCGACTCCCAACTTGTACCAGAGATCAATCCCAACCAGGATCTGTGAGCAGAGTTTCTCTTCCAGAACAAGAAATTTATGCCCTACGATAAGTTTCTAGAGGCAACATCAAACAACTCCACTCACTTCTGGACTTACCTACAATTAGAACACTTCCTAAATAACCCTAAACATAGAACAAGCTTTTCTAGACCATGTACAGCCTTTGAAAGGCTCTGCTCGCAATCCACACCGCAGAGGCACTTGATCTGAGAAATATACTCAATCCTATTTTCAAATATTGATACCAAACATGATGCACTCATCAAAACCTGGGAGAGGGAACTTAACATAGACATAACTCCTGAAAAATGGGAAAACATCTTTACACACACACATAAGATATCTGTTAATGTCTCAGCCCAAGAAAACAGATTTAAAATTCTGCTGAGATGGTACAAAACACCCCTACTTCTTCACAAAATGAACCCCTTTATTTCCCCCAACGTGCTGGCGCTGCTCCAAAAACATAGGGTCTTTTTTACACATATGGTGGACGTGTCCCAAAATTATCCCCTTCTGGACAGAGGTTCATCGCCTGACCACCCAGATCTCCACATACACGATTGACTTCTCCCCCATACAACTGCTCCTCCACCACATCTCAATCCCTCAAAAATATTACAGAAAATCCCTTACACTCCATATGCTAAATGCCGCAAAAATGACCCTTCCAACTTATTGGAAATTACCCACTCCCCCTACGATACAAGAGTGGTTCAAAAGAATCAATAAAATAGAAGAAATGGAAGATCTCATTCACCAAGCAAATGAGACTCCTCACAAATTCCGAACAATATGGACATGTTAGCAACACTTTAAAACCTCAGAGGAATATACCTCGCTTACAACAACCCAATAAACCGGAGAACAGCCTCACTGCTAGCAGGATGTAACACGGTTGCTTCTCCGGCTACCTACCCTCAAGACCGGTGACTGCACTTTTCATCTCCACAGATACACTCAACCCGCCAAACATTAGGGGTGACCCGCATAACACGACTGAGGTACTCCTGAGCACCCCAATACAAAATTCTCCCGACAAATGATGACTGAAAACCGACTAATTTATCCCCACTCAGCTACGCGGACACAGGAGGTACTCACTCTTCTTGACTTTAATTAGTATGCCAGGCTTAGTGTACAACTATCAGGCACTCCATTACCCTAAAATTAAAAGTACACAAGAGGAGCTTCTGGGTTGCCCTGGCGGGTTTCGCTCCTACGCCCCTA
This sequence comes from Glandirana rugosa, assembly GCA_018402905.1. NCBI lineage: Eukaryota > Metazoa > Chordata > Amphibia > Anura > Ranidae > Glandirana > Glandirana rugosa. Next base: position 128,402 of record BLSH010240562.1, read on the forward strand.
TCCGACCACAAGTTCCCATATGGAGTGGTTGGGTGGTCCGGAGGCGCGGGGAGGGACCCTCTGGAGCAACACGATGATATGTTATAAGACAAAGCGGTTCTGTTCAACCATCTACAACCCTTCATCTGATGCTCATGGTTACCCAAATGTTCTTAATGTTGTTTTTGAACTTCTGACTTCAAATACATATAAATGTTAGCTTTGTCTATGAGAACGGAAACATGTGTTTGATAGTCAATTTCTCTTCTTCTTTGTCTGGCTACTGACCAAGGATGCATGCATTGTCCTGTCACCATTTGTGGAGGCCACAAGGATCATGAGCAGCGACAATGCATGCATCAGTGACACTGTCCCTATAGTCTTCCTGCTGGAGCACATGCTTCGTGAAATCATGGACAGGGCACTTGAGGCAGAACAGCGGGAGGAAGAGGAGGACTTCCTTTCCTCTCAAGGCCCCCTTTATGCAGATAGCATTCCTGCAGGGCCCCCAAACACACAGGAAGAAGAGGAGGATTGTATGAGCATGGATGTAGAGGATAACACGCAGCAGCCTTCAAGGGATGGTTTTCAGTCCCCAGAAACCCAAGGAGTAGTACGTGGTAGAGAGAAGGTAGTTCCTGACAATGTCATTCTCAGTCACCCAGAGGACTCTGTTTGCTCAAACTTACGCTGCATGGCCTCCCTGGTTCTGCAAAGCTTGCAAAAAGACCCTAGGGTTCGTGGTATTAAGGAGAGGGGTCATTACTGGCTGGCAACCCTTCTTGATCCACGTTACAAGGGTAAAGTTGCAGAGCTCATCCTGCCTTCACAGAGTGAGCAGAGGATGAAACATCTTCAGGATAGCTTAAAGAAAAGTTTGTGCAATGCCTTTCCAGACCCTGGGAGGTTACCATTTCCTGCTGCTGGACAAATTGTTTCTGAGGCTGCCTTCAGTCAGAGGAAGAGCGGTGAAGAAGGTGACCGGCTGACCAATGCCTTTAAACAATTCTTCAGTCCTCAGCGCCCAGTAGGGATGGGCCCCCTGTTCGAGTCGAATTCATGTTTGACTCGAACATCAGGGGTTTGCTTGTTCGGCGTATCCCAAACATTATGGGGCATTCACTGGAATTTTGAGCGCCCCATAATGCATTTGAATGGCGGGGGAAATGCCGCCCACTGATTGACCAAAGAATGCACATGACCTGCATGCTTTGGCCAATCACAGAGAGCTCTGCTGTGAGAGATATGATAGGCTAAAGGCAGGTTGTCTTTAGCCAATCACTGCTCAGCAGCCTCAACCCACGCCCCACACATGTAGTGTGTATAACGGTGGATAGAGAGACAGTGAGCTTAGCTAACAGTGGCAGGCAGTTTAGTGTAGCTAGCTGATTATTGTGAAAAACATATTAGATAGATAGATAGATAGATAGATAGATAGATAGATAGATAGATAGATAGATAGATAGATAGATAGATAGAGTGATCTATATACAGTCAGTTACTACAGGCAGTTTAGTGTTGAGTGAAATATATAATAGATAGATAGATAGATAGATAGATAGATAGATAGATAGATAGATAGATAGATAGATAGATAGATAGATAGATAGATAGATAGATAGATAGATAATCTATATACAGTCAGTTACTGTAGAGTGGAACATATACTAGATATATAGATAGATAGGGCAATCTTTATACAGTCATTTAGTGCAGGCAGTGCAAGAATATATATATATAAATATATATATATATATATATATATATATACACCTTCCCAGTGTGTATATATATATATAATGCAATGCCTTTTGTGTAGACTATATACAGGTAATTCAGTGTATAGTATATAGCATCCATTCAGGCAGCAAAATAATACAGTATCTAACAAAAGTGAGTACACCCCTCACATTTTTGTAAATATTTTATTATATATTTTCATGTGACAACACTGAAGAAATTACACTTTGGTACAATGTAAAGTAGTGAGTGTACAGCTTATATAACAGTGTAAATTTGCTGTCCCCTCAAAATAACTCAACACACAGCCATTAATGTCTAAACTGTTGGCAACAAAAGTGAGTACACCTCTAAGTGAAAATGTCCAAATTGTGCCCAATTAGCCATTTTCCCTCCCCGGTATCATGTAACGTATTAGTGTTATAAGGTCTCAGGTGTGAATGGGCAGCAGGTATGTTAAATTTAGTGTTATCGCTCTCACTATCTCACACTGGTCATTAGAATTTCAGCATAGCACCTCGTGGCAAAGAACTCCCAGAGTATCTGAAAAAACGAATAGTTGCTCCACATAAAGATGGCATGGGCTATAAGAAGATTGCCAAGACCCTGAAACTGAGCTGCAGCATGGTGGCCAAGACCATACTTCGGTTTCACAGGACAGGTGCCACTCAGAACAGGCCTGTGTGTGTGTGTGTGTATATATATTTACCTGTATATATATATATATACATATATATACAGGTGCTGGTCATATAATTAGAATATCATCAAAAAGTTGATTTATTTCACTAATTCCATTCAAAAAGTGAAACTTGTATATTCTATTCATTCATTATACACAGACTGATATATTTCAAATGTTAATTTCTTTTAATTTTGATGATTATAACTGACGACTAAGGAAAATCCCAAATTCAGTATCCCAGAAAATTAGAATATTGTGGTTCAATATTGAAGACATCTAGTGCCCCACTCTGATCAGCTAATTAACAAAAAACACCTGCAAAGGCCTTTAAATTGTCTCTCAGTCTAGTTCTGTAGGCTGCACAATCATGGGGAAGACTGCTGACTTGACAGTTGTCCAAAACACAACCATTGACACCTTGCACGAGGAGGGCAAGACACAAAAGGTCATTGCAAAAGAGGCTGGCTGTTCACAGAGGTCTGTGTCCAAGCACATTAATATAGAGGTGAAGGGAAGGAAAAGATGTGGTAGAAAAAAGTGTACAAGCAATAGGGATAACCGCACCCTGGAGAGGATTGTGAAACAAAACCCATTCAAAAATGTGGGGGAGATTCACAAAGAGTGGACTGCAGCTGGAGTCAGTGCTTCAAGAACCACTACGCACAGACGTATTCAAGACATGGCTTTCAGCTGTCGCATTCCTTGTGTCAAGCCACTCTTGAACAACAGACAGCGTCAGAAGCGTCTCGCCTGGGCTAAAGACAAAAAGCACTGGACTGCTGCTGAGTGGTCCAAAGTTATGTTCTCTGATGAAAGTAAATTTTGCATTTCCTTTGGAAATCAGTGTCCCAGAGTCTGGAGGAAGAGAGGAGAGGCACACAATCCACGTTGCTTGAGGTCCAGTGTAAAGTTTCCACAGTCAGTGATAGTTTGGGGTGCCATGTCATCTGCTGGTGTTGGTCCACTGTGTTTTCTGAAGTCCAAGGTCAACGCATACCAGGAAGTTTTAGAGCACTTAATGCTTCCTGCTGCTGACCAACTTTATGGAGATGCAGATTTCATTTTCCAACAGGACTTGGCAACTGCATACAGTGCCAAAGCTACCAGTACCTGTTATAAGGACCATGGTATCCCCGTTCTTAATTGGCCAGCAAACTCGTCTGACCTTAACCCCATAGAAAATCTATGGGGTATTGTGAAGAGGAAGATGCGATATGCCAGACCCAACAATGCAGAAGAGCAGAAGGCAATTATCAGAGCAACCTGGGCTCTCATAACACCTGAGGAGTGCCACAGACTGATCGACTTCATGCCACGCCGCATTTCTGCAGTAATTCAGGCAAAACTAGCCCCAACTAAGTATTGAGTGCTGTACATGCTCATACGTTTCATGTTCATACTTTTCAGTTAGCCAAGATTTCTAAAAATCCTTTCTTTGTATTGGTCTTAAGTAATATTCTAATTTTCTGAGATACTGAATTTGGGATTTTCCTTAGTTGTCAGTTATAATCATAAAAATGAAAAGAAAGAAACATAGTGAAATAAATCAACTTTTTGATGATATTCTAATTATATGACCAGCACCTGTACACAGTATCTCACAAAAGCGGATACACCCCTCACATTTTTGTAAATATTTTATTCTATCTTTTCATGTGACAACACTGACGAAATGACACTGTAAAGTAGTGAGTGTACAGCTTGTATAACAGTGTAAATTTGCTGTCCACTTAAAATAACTCAACACACAGCCATTAATGTCTAAAGCGCTGTCAACAAAAGTGAGTACACCCCAAGTGAAAATGTCCAAATTGGGCCAAAAATGTCAATATTTTGTGTGGCCACCATTCTTTTCCAGTGCTGCCTTAACCCTCTTGGGCATGGAGTTCTCTAGAACTTCACAGGTTACAACTGGAGTCCTCTTCCACTCCTCCATGACGGCATCATGGAGCTGGTGGATGTTAGAGACCTTGCGCTCCTCCATCTTGGTCATCTTGGAGGTGTGTTTGGGGCCGTTATCATGTTGGAATACTGCCCTGCGGCCCAGTCTCCAAAGAGAGGGTATCATGCTCTGCTTCAGTATGTCACAGTACATATTGGCATTCATAGTTCCCTCAATGAACTGTAGCTCCCCAGTACCGGCAGCACTCATGCAGCCCCAGACCATGACACTCCCTCCACTATGCTTGACTGTAGGCAAGATACACTTGTCTGTGTACTCCTCACCTGGCCGCCGCCACACGCGCTTGACACCATCTGAACCAAATAAGTTTATTTGGTCTCATCAGACCTCAGGACATGGTTCCATTAATCCACGTAATTAATCTGCTTGTCTTCAGCAAGCTGTTTGCGGGTTTTTTGTGCATCATCTTTAGAGGAGGCTTCCTTCTTTCTGGGATGACATCCATGCAGACCAAGTTGATGCAGTGTGTGACATATGGTCAGAGCACTGACAGGCTGACCCCCCACCACTGCAACCTCTGCAGCAATACTGGCAGCACTCATACATCTATTTCCCAAAGACAACCCCTGGATATGATGCTGAGAACGTACACTCAACTACTTTGGTTGACCATAGCGAAGCCTGTTTTGAGTGGAACCTGTCCTGTTAAACCACTGTATGGTCTGGGCCACCATGCTGCAGCTCACTTTCAGGGTCTTGGCAATCTTCTTATAGCCTAGGACACCTTTATGTAGAACAACAATTCTTCTTTTCAGATCCTCAGGGAGTTCTTTGCCATGAGGTGCCATGTTGAACTTCCAGTGACCAATAAGAGAGCGACAACACCAAATTTAACACACCTGCTCCCCATTAATGCCTGAGACCTTGTAACACTAATGACTCACATGTCGCCGGGGAGGGAAAAAGGCTAATTGGGCCCAATTTGGACATGTTCACTCAGAGGTGTACTCACTTTTGTTGCCAGCGGTTTAGACATTAATGGCTGTGTGTTGAGTTATTTTGAGGGGACAGCAAATTTAAACTGATATACAATCTGTGCACTCACTACTTTACATTGTAGTAAAGTGTCATTTCTTCAGTGTTGTCACATAAAAAGATATAATAAAATATTTACAAAAATGTGAGGGGTGTACTCACTTTTGTGAGATAATGTATACACACAGTGTATTGAGTGTACAGTATGTATCAGTGCATTCGGGGGTGTACGTACAGTATATAGTACACTTGACATGGTGTCTTAAAATATATACAGTTTTTGAACTAATTTACAACAGCAGTGCCTGTTCCTTGCGCCAAGTACTGCAAGGGGTTACAGTGTTCTGGCACCGTCAACACCAAAGGCCCAATTTTTCGGCTCCTGTTTGACTGGGGCATGTCATCACAATTTTTAAACTAATTTACAACAGCAGGCCCCATTCCTGCGCCCAACAAGAGTACTATAAGGGGTTACATGTTTTGGCACTGCCAACACCCAAGGCCCAATTTTTCAGCACCTGTTCTAATGGGGCATATCATCACAATTTTACAAATATAGGGGCAAGAGCAGACTTGGAGACCTTTCCAACTGAGCATCCACTTAGTTACTGGGTCTTTAGGATGGACCACTGGCCGGAAATTGCTCAATATGCAATTGAGCTACTGGCCTGTCCTGCATCCAGCGTGCTTTCTGAAGGGACATTCAGTGCTGCTGGAGGGTTCGTAACCGATCAAAGAGTGCGCCTGTCCACAGACTCAGTTGATAGGCTCACATTTATAAAAATGAATCAGTCCTGGATCAGCAGCTATCATGCCTACTAATGGCATGGCTGTGATTGACCAGTGCATCATGTGACCCAGACTCTTTATAAGCTGGAGTCACAGTGCTGCATGTAACATGCTCTTGGGTTAGTGTAGGGAGAGGAAGCTTCCGGCGTGAGGGAGAGATTACAGACAATTTAACATCTGATCCTGCATCCTGAGATAGATTACTACTGCTGTGCTGTTGCTCTGAGGACAGATAGCAGAAATTTGAGATTTCACATACCGCTGTTTTTGAGTTGCAGATTGCAGATCAAACTCTGCATAAAACAACGATCGCTACGATCGTGCACAACAATCAGATTGTTGGAGTAATTTGAGATTTCAAATACTGCTGCTTTGAGTTGCAGATTGCAGATCAAACTCTGCATAAAACAACGATCGCTACGATCGTGCACAACGATCAGATTGTGGGATTGTAAACAATGATCAGATTGTGGGAGTAATTTGAGATTTCACATACTGCTGTTTTGAGCGAGCTGACTGCACTAGGTAGAGGCTTCTGCTTAGAGGGACAGATTCTTGTTCAAAAACCATTGCCTACTCCTATAGGGCCAGCTGTTGCTGTAAGTGACACATTATTGTTCAAAAATAATCTCCTAGTTCTAAAGGGAGAGTTTCCAGCTGTTGCTTAGAGGGACAGATTCTTGTTCAAAAACCATTGCCTACTCCTCTAGAGCCAGCTGTTGCTGTAAGTGACACATTATTGTTCAAAAATCATTTCCTAGTTCTAAAGGGAGAGCTTCCAGCTGTTGGTGTGAGCAGTGCATTTCTTGCACCAAAATAAAAAGTCCGGCTACGTTGGTGTTTTCCAAAAAAAAAGGTATTAATTGGTATTAATAAATACTTACATAGGGCTACATAATACATTTGGGGGCCCAATGAGGAGAGCAAATAAGGGACGTGGTCATGTTGCTGCTGGTGATGCTGGTGCTGCTGTTGGAAGGAGAGGACGTGGTCAAGGTGTGCCAGCTACACGCACAAGGGAAACACCTTCCTCAGGTAGCCAACAGAACCTTCACCGGTATATTGTAGGCCCAAATGGCCCTTAGCGATTGGTGAGGCCAGAACAAGTACAGGCGATAGTAGATTGGGTGGCTGACAATGCCTCCAGTTCCTTCACATTGTCCCTTGATGAAAGCTCAGAGTTGGCACCTGAACCCCATGGCCATCTGTCTTTCACCTCAGCCCCTTGTAAATTAGCTAAGCAGTCTGAGCCCCAAGTCCTGCAAGAGACTCTTATGCTTTTTGATGACTCTCCTGGTGTGCTTTCCGTGGGCCATCCACATAGCGCTGCCCCAGAAGTGGAAGACATTGAGTGCACCAATGCCCAACCACTTCTGTTACAGGATGAGGACATGGAAACACCAGCGCAGCACATTTCTGATGATGACGAAACACAGGTGCCAACTGCTGCAGCTTGCCTCAGTGTGCAGACTGACAAGGAGGGCAGTGGTGAAGGGTGGGTGGAAGATGATGCGGAGGATGATGAGGTCCTAGACCCCACATGGAATGAGGGTCATGCGAGTGACGTGAGGAGTTTGGAGGAAGAGGTGGTGG
>BLSH010240563.1:19633-57895 GCA_018402905.1 Glandirana rugosa
AAGATTTATGATGTAAACGCCGGTCGCCACGTAAAGAACGTGTTTTTATTTTTCACGCAGATGTAACGATATATTATAGTTTCCACGTCGCGATATATTTTCAGGTATTAACTTTTGTGGGTTTCACGGCATCACGTCAAAGACTTTTCCACGACATCACAGTGAGGTGGAGGTGGCATTCGAGATCGGAGAGTGGAAGGGTCCATCCGAGAATAGTGTCCTCGGTTTCATTCGGAAACAAATATTGAAGTCCAGTCCTCCCCAGTGAGTGAGGTTGTAAGTCTACCTACAAAGGGCCACTAGTGGTACTTGTTTCTGGAGGTCAGGTGCAGTAGTGTGGTAGTGTCGTCTCACGGTGGAGGTGGAGTGACACTACAGCACCTTTTCAGAAACTGCACTACGGCACTTTGGGTGTTTTCAATTATGGACTTTTATATAGCGCTGCACCTTTGATATTATATAGCAATGTAGACGCACTTTTTATTTTTGTGCAAGAAATGCACCGCTGGCCGCAAATGTAGTATTTAGAATTTTTTTTTAACCATCAATGTAGACGCACTTTATATTTTTGTGCAAGAAATGCACCGCTGGCCGCAAATGTAGCATTTAGAATATTTTTTTTTTAAACCAGAAATGTAGACGCACTTTTTATTTTTGTGCAAGAAATGCACCGCTGGCCGCAAATGTAGTATTTAGAATATTTTTTTTTCTTTAAACCAGCAATGTAGACGCACCTTTTATTTTTGTGCAAGAAATGCACTGCTGGCCGTAAATGTAATATTTTGCACAAAAAAAAACATTTTTTTAATTTGTCTAACTGCAATGTAAAAGCAGTATTTAAATATGCCAAAATGTTGCCAACTGAACTAACAGAACATGATTAATATAGTGTCCCTGACACACAAGCAGTTGCAAGTGCACTGCACTTGCAAAAATGGCTGCAAATGCCCACCTAACAAACAGAAAAATTGCTTAGGTTTTATATGAGGCACTTTGCTTAGCAAACAAAATGTACTCTAGCAAACAAAAATCTCCTCTAGCATCCACCCACCAATAAATCACTGTTTTTAACAGATTTTCTAAAGCTAATCTGTCCCTCATAGCAGCAGCAGCAGCATCCTCTCCCTACACTAGTATGAGATGATGTGACATGCAGCACTACGTGACTCCAGCTATAGAGGCTAGGTCACATGATGCACTGGCCAATCACAGCCATGCTATTAGTAGTCATGGCTGTGATGGCTTCTAGGGAAAAAGAGTGAAACGCTTGTTGATTGGCTGCCCGGCAGCTATTCAACAGGCGCGAAAAAACACCCAAACCCGGACTTTTTCTCAAATGTCCGGGTTCGGGATACGGACACCCCAAAGTCCGGTACGAACCCGAACGTTACAGTTTGGGTTCGCTCAACTCTAGTTACTATGCACAAATACTGTGTGCACCAGTTTTAGTAAATCTCCCCCTTTATGAGAAGTTTTTGAAATGTGAAGCACTGCACTATTGTTCGTGCAACACAGAGGGGTTGATTTATTAAAACTGGAGAGTGCAAAATCTGGTGCAGTTGTACATGGTAACCAATCAGCTTCTAACTTCAGCTTGTCCAATTAAGCTTTGACAAAAAAATCTGCAATCTGATTGGTTTCTAAGTAGAGCTGCACCAGATTTTGTACTCTCCAGTTGTAGTAAATCAACCCCAGAGTCTTTTTTTATTTTTGTTTAGATTTGTTATATAATCCTCTATTCTAAACCCTCTAACCCACACCGTCAACCTCTCCCTCTCCTCCAGTACCTTTCCCTCCCTGCACAAACATGCACTGGTTACCTCATTGGACCCTACTTGTATGAATAACTTAAGACCCATCTCCCTGCTCCCATTTGCATCCAAGCTTCTTGAACGCCTTGTCCACAACTGTATGAGCTCCTACCTCACTGAAAACAACCTTCTTGATCCCCTACAAGGTACTTTAATTAGTATACTACCACTCTCTCCAAATGTCCCTTCTGTTGTTTTGCCCAGCCGCATGTGCTTCCTGATGGTATCTATTCCCAAGATTCTGCTTCTTCCTACATAAGAAGACTCTGACACAAACTTAAAGTCCATACGTACTGAGCTACAAGACCTGCAGAAGAAGGTCAGGGGTAGAAAAGACGACTGCAGCTATTCCTCAGATATTCTGTGCCTCTCTTCCTGGGAATTCAGCCCTACACAGGGCTTGTTGGTTTAGTTAAGCATAGGATTACATCTTTGCAGAACTGTGATGTCCTGCTCCAATACCCGAAGAGAGCTGTGCCCCACAGCCAGCCCCCATAAGGGCACCATCTTCACCCCTCACATCTCTGCAGGAGAGACAGAATCCAAGGGGGCACTACCCTTGCCAACAGGTGCACTTAAATCCCCATTTAATTTCACAAACTCTGTCTAGATTTTCCCCTCAGTGTTTCTGAATGTGTGCAGTACAAAGCAATACCAAACATATATTTTTGGAATGTCTTAATTAAAATGCAACCTTTTTTAGAAGTCAGTGAAATTTCACAGAGACAAGTCCTACAAATTCATATTTTCCCATTCTCCTAGAATGCTGAAACTGCTCCCTCTTCCGTGCTTAAAAAAAGTACATTTATTTCCCATGTTACTTGTTTATCTTTATGGACTATAGCATCGGTCTGGTACTCTCTTTCTCTTCTTTGTGAGCAAATCAAGTTAAGAATAAATTAAATTATGTTAATGGAAAAAAAATACATTTAACATAGTACAGAGTTTTCTTTCTATTTGGGATTTGTGGCTGGATAAACTGCAGCGCAGTATATATAATAAATCTTTACCTTTTATATATACCATGAGCTTTTACTGATTATGCTCCAGCATATCTAAATGGAATGACCTGGTAATGTTCTTTAATTTTATGTAGTAGTATGTAATTCTGATAAAGACCTATACAATAACAAGCTGATTAGATTTTATAGTTCCATGCATTGGAATTCTGAATGATGACTTGGAAATTCAAACCAAATGTGATATGTTTTATGCTTGTTATATTTATGCTCATTTACAAGTCTTGATAAAATATAGTAATATAGTAAGCCTAAAATTGAATGCTAGGCAGGCACAATGACATGCAGTTCTGTGTTTATTAAAGTGGAACCTTACCCAAAATGAGAAGTTCTGCTTTTAGGTAGCTTTCCTCTCACTTTTGGACACTTTTTTTTTTTTGGGGGGGGGCGACTCAGTTTTGACGAGTATGCACTCTCATTTCTGCATGGAACACCTAGGCAAAGTTTGGCCCTCCCTGCCATCCGTAGCCTTCTGGGACATAGCACAGGTTCCAGAAGGCTGCGGGGCCATTCATTGTGTGGCTAGTGCAATACGCAATGGGAAGGCAACTGTGAAGCTGCAAGGAGTAACAGCAGGCTTCCCTTAGTGAACATGGATGGGGTTCCGAAGACTAGTAAATAACCGGCCCAGATGAGTATGACACTGGATCTCTGGATCTCTGGACAAGTAAGTGTCCTTTATTCTAAACTATATAGCAGAATGGTATCATATAAATCGCTGCGCTGAATATAATAATGTGCAAACAAAACTTGAATATAATAATTTAAATAAAATCTGAATTCAAAGTCCACAAAAATGAGGTGGGGAGAATATATACACAGAGCATTGCGTACACTGTGAATATATTCTCCCCACCTAATTTGTGTGGACATTGAATTCAGATTTTATTTATATTATTATACTCAAGTTCTGTTTGCACATTATTATAATTAGTGCAGCAATTTATATGATACCATTCTGCTATATAGTTTATCTAATTATTTGTTGCATCTTTTATTATTTTTCTTTGCATCTACCAGCACGTTTTCTACCACTGTTTTATGGCCTTTATTCTAAGTTAGCAGCTATAGCATTTGTAGCTGCTGACTTAATTGTATCCTTTATTCACTGCATGTTGATATAAAAATGCTATTCTACGTCATGTCCAGGCACATTTGAGAAATATCTTCATCATTGAATACTGATGTTCAGCAATTCCGAAAATATTAACATGATCATGCAGCCTTCACTTTGTATTTGTTATTCTATACATTGATTTATGCTAACGAATGTGTAGTTCTTCTGTGGAAGATATAGTCGATTAACATGTTTACACCTTCACCAACCCAGAAAAAATTCAATTTACACATAAGGCCCATTGAATTTCAAGATTTCACAGGTTTACCAAGGGAACAAAGCAGCTATGCAAATGTTGTCTTTCTTTTTAATGACAATGTATACTGTTCTATCCATAAAGACATGTTCCATTCATAATATTGATAAGAAAACTACAGTAATACAGTGTACATCCCGGAGGTGAAGTATTGGAGTATTATAGCTATCTTATTAAGCCAACAATATATGTATCGAAATTTGGCTGGTTCAGCAGGGACAAATTTCGATCCATGTGCAGGCACTGTAGTTGTGCAGAAGTCGGTCTACCATCAACTTCTGTACAACTGTCCTGTTAGATTTTCCCTGCTCTATCAGTGCCGCAGGTTATACCCTGCAACGCTGATCAGTATTTTCTGGCAGCAGGGAAGTTTACCTGCTGTCAGAATATGATAATACAGCAGGAGAAATGGTTGAATTTGCTTGAATTTTGACCGGGTCATAAGAAACTGGCTGAAATTCAAGCAGTGGGTGGCTCTGTTGGCATTCTACCTCCTGATATCCTTCAATCCAAAGTAGGGCAATTAATTATTGGCTGAATAGTGACTGTAGCCAAAAAGTTGCAGTCACTGTTTGGCATCGTCCACTGTATTCCGAAAGCTGCCGGCGCTGGCTGAAAAAATACAATAGCCTTAACAGGGGATTCATTACTCCTCACTGTTTAGCACGGATAGAAGAATCTGTTGGCTGAATGTCTATTAGCGTTTGGCCAGCTAATTGATCTACCTACTTTTTTCATCTAGTTTGTGCTTGCTATATTTCTTCTGCTGCTTCTTCAAAATTCCCCCAACAGTCATCAGATCATCATTCATCAGTGAAGCAGCAGTGTCATGGGGAAACTCTATTGTTTGACCAAGATGGCTACCTTCATACAGAGCTACAGTGCAGAACAAGGTTTGTTAAGTTAAGGAGACAGATTGTACTGTTCAGGTCTTTTTGAACATCTTCATCATTGAAGTAATATAACAGCTATTTGGGAAAGGAAAGAAACTGAAAGTTTTCTGTATCAAAGAGGCTGTTTCAACTTCACCAAGCCATCAACTACTACATGCTTGCTAATGCAAGATAAGTTATCTTTAAAGCCCCAAACTTTAAGGATAGTGCAGAGAATGGTTGAGCCTCTGTTCTGTTTTAATTGCAATTTGTATCCCTTTTCATGAGATGTTTTCTCATTTCCTGTACACCTGTCACTGGGACATCAAGTCTAGAGAAATCTCCCTAAAGCTGGGGTTCGGCAACCCGTTGATCGTGATCCACCTGCCGACCACCTGCAGGTGACAGGTAGACCACCAACAGGTTTCTGCACCGTCGACCCCCTGCCTTCTAGGTGCGGGTGCTTGTCTTTCCTCCAAGCCTCCAGCCTCCTCTGTGGCTCTGCCACGCCTTCTATGTCCCCACCCTGTCCTCTGTCTCCCTCCAGCCTCCCCTGTGGCCCTGCCATGCCTTCTATGTCCTGGTCCCGATCTCTCTCTTCCTCCTGCCTCCCCCAATGCTGTTATCAGTGAACAGCAGAGACCGGGAGGAAGCACAACTCATGACTGGGGGGGTCGGAGCCAGTCAAAGTTTAACTACTGGTGATTGGTTGCTAGGACGCAGAGTGGTCCTAAGCAACCAATCACCAGCCTGCTAATATGAAAATTGACTCTGCCAGCTCCCGCCCTCTGTCCAGAACTGTGCTGCATCCCGGTCTCCGCTGTGGAAACAGGTAAGACACTGTTATGGGAGGGAAGGGTGGCCAGAGGTAACTGCTATAGGGGAAAGGGGGGCAGAAGAGTCCACTGTGTGTGTGTGGGGGGGGGTAATGTGAAGGGGCAGATGACACTGTTATGGGCAGAGTCACCCCCATAGCAGTGTCCTCTACCACCTTTCACATCACCCCCCACCCCACCCCACCCCCCGAATCCTGCATTCTGAGCTTATTCACTCCTTAACCCTGAATTCTGAGCGCAAGACATTCCTTAACCCTGAATTCTGAGTGCAATGCACTCCTTAATCCTGCATTCTAAGTGCAACACACTGCTTAGCCCTGCATTCTGAGTGAAACACACTCCTTAGCCCTGTATTATGAGTGCAACACACTCCTTAACCCTGCATTCTGAGCTTAATGCATTCTTTAATCCTGCATTTTGAGTGCAACACACTCCTTGACCCTGCATTATGAGCACAATGCACTCCTTAACCCTGCATTCTGAGCATAATACACTCCTTAACCCTGCATTCTGAGCATAATGCACTCCTGATCTCTGCATTCTGAGTGTAATACACTCCTTAACCTTGCATTCTGAGCGCAGCACACTCATGATCCCTGCATTATGAGCGTAATGCACTGGTGAACCCTGCATTCTCTGCAAAGTGTAAAAGTAAAAATATTTTATTAAAAAAAAAGGTTGATCTTACATTTTTTTTTTGTGGGGGGGGGCGGTGATCTTTGACTTTATTGGTGTTGTTCAAGGAGATCTCCATCTCTTGAAGGTTCTCTACCCTTGCCTTAAAGGCATGGGAAACATTCCTACCTGCAACTTGTATTTTATACATGCAAAAGATGTGTATTGATCATGTCGATTTATGTTGTTGCCATAGCCTATAGTAAAATAAATCTTCACATTTCTGTGTCAGCAGTTTTAGTTTGTGCTGTAACATGAGGCCTTCAGCATGACTGTGCATGGGTTAATGCATGACGTCTGTCTGTAGTGTGAACTGACATTTCCTGTGAAGAATTCTAAATATCCCACAATCCCTGAGTCTCCCAGTCTAGTTCTTGTACAGGTGATAGCTACACGGTAACTGGATTTGACACAAGCACAAGCAGGCAGAGCATTCATTGACACACAACAAACTCACTTATGCAGCTGAGAGATGATGTGTTTTTTCATATCAGCCCTCCCACATTTGTGATGTGACACAGAGTAGATGGCGAGGAATGTTATGACCACTTTATGACCCAGGACAGGGAGTTGTCCTGTCCCCTTAGAACATAGGTACCAGCTATCTAGAGCAATACATGAACATAGGGGAATCAATCAGCTATGACACTACACACTGTAGTCACTACATGTGAGCCTACCATTATATGGTAAGACAAACAAACACACAGGGAACATAACTACACAAATACCTAGTTATCACAACAAAACATTTCACTTCTTATTTTAGATACCCGCATGTGCTATTATGAAACAAGGGGGTCGATTTACTAAAATAGGAGAGTGCAAATACTGGTGCAGCTGTGCATGGTAGCCAATCAACTTCAGCTTGTTCAGTTATCCACTTGCCTACTGGGCACTTTTACCCCTTTCCTAGCAAGCCAATTTTCAGCTTTCAGCACTGTCACACTTTGAATGACAATTGTACGGCCATTTAATCACCACTGGGTTTTTTTTATTTTTTGCTAAATAAACAAATAAAATACAAATATTTTGAAAAAAAAACGTTTTCATAGTTTGTTACACATTTACTGATGTGTGCTGATGAGGCTGCACTGACAGGCACTGATGGGCACTGATGAGACAGCACTGATGGGAATTGATGGGCACTGATGAGGCAGCACTGGTGGGCACTGATGGGCACTGATAAAGCTGCACTTATAGACGGTACTGATGGGCACTGATAGGTGGCACTGATGGACATCACTGATAGGGAGCACTGATGGGCGGCACTGATGGGCACTGATAGGCGGCACTAATGAGCACTGGTAGTTGGTATGGATGGGCACTGGTAGGCGGTACTGATAGGTGACACTGATGAGGAGGGACTGATGGGCACTGATTGGCAGCATTAGTGGGCACACATTGGCAGCACTAGTGGGCACTGTTTGGACTGCACTGATAATCAGGACACTGACAATGTCCCTTTTAGAGAAGCCGGTCAGCATGAGGAAAGGAGTGCTAATCACCGGCTTGTATTTACATCTGTGATCAGCTTTGATTGGACATGATTGGCTCTTTACCTCAATCTGTGATCAGCAGCCTCCCAGAACTAGTCGTCTGTACTGTAGCCATCATTTGGCTATAGCACAGTCGGCAAGTGGTTAAGCTTTGACAATAAAAGCTGGAAGCTGATTGGTTTCTATGCAGGGGTGCGCCAGATTTTGCACTCTCCAGCCTTAGTAAATCAACTCCAAGGTGTCCCCACAGACAGGAAGTGAGGTGAAATCTCCCCAAAGGGGACTCATCCAGTGAAAATAACTTTTTCCCACTTCAAGCTAAACAAAATGAAAAAAACAAACTGGCCGTAGTGGATCTTTAATTCACACAAATTTCATTCACTACGGCCGTTTCCTGACAAACTAGAATGACAAGACTCTTATGCGTGTTAAAAGTGGGCAAAAGGCTGATTATTCCAATCAAATCATTCATCGGGAGCCTAACAAATGACTATATGTGTGGCCAGATTAGCAGAAGTCAATAGCCACTGTTTAATGCCATTCATTTGTCTACGATTAGCATCTTAATTGACTTCCTCCCTGGTGCATAAGAGCAACAGAAAGAGGGAGGTCTGTGTGACAATTATATCTGCTGCTGTCAATCAGCCAACTGTGCTAAGATTCCTGATTTAACCTCCAAATCATCTTCCATCACGAAGACTCCTAAGAAGATTTGGAAACAATCACACTTCGAGCTGCAAATAAACAAATACATAGAACAATAATTACAGTCAACAAAGATACAGAATATTGGCAGAGCTTCTGTGCTTTATAAAACTTTTCCTAAAGGCATTGGAGGTGATCTGTGTATATGTATACTGAATAGATTAGAGCTTTTAAAAATAAGCAATGTGTGGGATACGCATACCTGCCATATGACGAAACCAAATTTTCAAGATGGTGCTGCATAATGACAATATGTGTCATCAACAGAGCCAGCCTGAGAATTCCCAGCTGCATTCTCATTTCAAGAGAAAACTGCACTTGCACGTGGTGATAGCATTGCATACCTGCATACATTTGAATCCATTTGAATAGATTAATCTGCATCCGTTTCATAATGTTATCTACTTATATTGCACTCCAGACAATCTGCATATTTAAATGCACCCCTTTTAGTACAGAGAGCCCCAGAGCATTTGAAAGTCTCCAAAGTTACAGACTGAAGTTCTGTGCAAGGCTGATATGGGATGTCTTGTATGTCATTTCAGTTTGTGCATTTCATTTTCCTTCCATGAATGTGAGTGCAAAGGTTGACACAAGAAAAAAGCACTTATACAGTAAACAGTATCTCACAAAAGTGAGTACACCCCTCACATTTTTGCAAATATTTTATTATACCTTTTCATGTGACAACACTGAAGAAATGACACGTTGCTACAATGTAAAGTAGCGAGTGTACAGCTTGTATAACAGTGTAAATTTGCTGTCTCCTCAAAATAACACAATACACAGCCATTCATGTCTAAAACACTGGCAACAAAAGTGGGTACACTCCTAAGTGAAAATGCCCAAATTGGGTCCAATTAGCCATTCCCCCTCCCCGGTGTCATGTTACCCGTTAGTGTTACAAGGCCTCAGGTGTGAATGGGGAGCAGGTGTGTTAAATGTGGTGTTATCGCTCTCACTCAGTCATACCGGTCACTGGAAGTTCAACATGGCACCTCATGGCAAAGAACTCTCTGAGCATCTAAAAAAAAGAATTGTTGCTCTACATAAAGATGGCCTAGGGTATAAGAAGATTACCAAGACCCTGAAACTGAGCTGCAGCACGGTGGCCAAGACCATACAGCGGTTTATCAGGACAGGTTCCACTCAGAACAGGCCTCCCCATGGTCGACCAAAGAAGTTGAGTGCACATGCTCAGCGTCATATCCAGAGGGTGTCTTTGGGAAATAGACGCATGAGTGCTGCCAGCATTGCTGCAGAGGTTGAAGGGGTGGGGGGGTCAGCCTGTCAGTGCTCAGACCATACGCTGCACACTGCATCAAATTGGTCTGCATGGCAGTAGTCCAAGAAGGATACCTCTTCTAAAGATGAAACACAAGAACGCCCATAAACAGTTTGCTGAAGACAAGCAGGCTAAGGACATGGATTACTGGAACCATGTCCTGTGGTCTGATGAGACCAAGATAAACTTATTTGGTTCAGATGGTGTCAAGCGTGTGTGGCGGCGACCAGGTGAGGAGTACAAAGTCAAGTTTGTCTTGCCTACAGTCAAGCATGGTGGTAGGAGTGTCATGGTCTGGGGCTGTATGAGTGCTGCCGGCACTGGGGAGCTACAGTTCATTGAGGGAACCATGAATGCCAACATGTACTGTGACATACTGAAGCAGAGCATGATCCCCTCCCTTCGGAGACTGGGTCACAGGGCAGTTTTCCAACATGATAATGACCCCAAACACACCTCCAAGACGACCACTGCCTTGCTAAAGAAGCTGAGGGTAAAGGTAATGGACTGGCCAAGCATGTCTCCAGCCCTAAACTCAATTGAGCATCTGTGGGACATCCTCAAATGGAAGGTGGAGGAGCGCAAGGTCTCTAACATCCACGTGCTCTGTGATGTCATCATGGAAGAGTGGAAGAAGACTTCAGTGGCAACCTATGAACTCCATGCCCTAGAGGGTTAAGGCAGTGCTGGGAAAGAATGGTGGCCACACAAAATATTGACACTTTGGACCCAATTTGGACATTTTTACTTAGGGGTGTACTCACTTTTGTTGCCAGCGGTTTAGACATTAACAGCTGTGTGTTGAGTTATTTTGAGGGGACAGCAAATTTACACTGTTATACAAGCTGTACACTCACTACTTTACATTGTAGCAAAGTATAATTTCTTCAGTGTTGTCACATGAAAAGATAGAATAAAATATTTGCAAAAATGTGAGGGGTGTACTCACTTTTTTGAGGTACTATATATATATATAATCGAATATGTATATCTCTAAATCTTGCATGCAATCCTGAAATTGTCATTTCACGATGCTGGTTTGCTGTATCTACCGAAAAACTCTTAAAACTGTCAGTAAATACTGCATGAAAATTCAATTCACAGAAGGAAATAAATAATTAAATGTATACGATAATTACCGTATATACTGGAGTATAAGCCGAGTTTTTCAGCACATTTTTTGTATGTCTGGGAGGTGGGCAGGATGCGTGGGTGTTAGCTGTTCAGTCCCGCCCACCTCCTGATCTCAGTGAAAATCTGCAGCTCTCTCTCTCACCATTCTCTGCATTCCAATGTGATTAGGACACACTTTCATGCACAGAATGGCTCTTAGAAGCAGCATGCTCTGTAGATTGTGAATCTACCTTACTCATCTCTTCTGTGTTCTGGCTACAATCACTGTGTCCTGGCTACAATCCCTGTGTTGTGGCTATAATCCCTGTGTGATGGCTGAGTCCCTGTGTCCTGGCTACAATTCCTGTGTCCTGGTTACAATCCCTGTGTTCTGGCTCCCTGTCCCTGTGTTCTGGCTGCTGCATTTCCCACCCTAGCCTTATACTTGGGTCAATAACTTTTCCCAGTGTTTTGTGGTAAAATGAGGTGCCTCGGCTTATATTCGAGACCGCTTATACTCGAGTATATATGGTAAGTAGTGTTTAAGGCATGTGGTATTTAACCACTTGACCTCCAGAAGGTTTACCCCCCTTCATGACCAGGCCATTTTTTTGAGATATGGCACTGGGTTACTTTAACTGACAATTGCGCATTCGTGTGACGCTGTACCCAAATAACATTTTTGTCCTTTTCCCCCCACAAATAGAGCTTTCTTTCGGTGGTATTTGATGACCTGTGCGTTTTTTGTTTTTTGCAGAAAGAAAGCAAAACAATATTTTTTACTTTCTGTTATAAAAATTACCCAATAAAAAAATATGAAAAAATAAATTTCTTCATCAATTTAGGCCAATATGAAATTCTGCTACATATTTTAAGTAAAAAAAATCTCAATAAGCGTATATTGGTTGGTTTGCACAAAAGTTATAGCATCTACAAACTATGGGATCTTTTTATTTTTTTTTTCTAGTAATGGAGGCGATCAGTGACTGACAGAGGGCCTGCAATATTGCAGCGGCCATATCGGACATCTAACTGACACTTCTTGGGGACCAGTGACACTAATACAGTGCTAAAAAAAATATGCACTGTTACTGTACTGATGACACTGGGAAGGAGTTAACATCAGGGGCGATCAAAGGGTTAACTGTGTGCCTAGGTTGTGCTTACTTATTGTGGGGGAAGTGCTTTGACTAGGGGAAGGCAAAGATCTATGTTCCTGCTTTGCAGAAACACAGGACCAATGCCTTCCCTTCTGACAGAACGGCAACCTGCCTTGTTTACATAGGCAGATTGTTGCTCTGCCTGTGTCATGTGTAATCGGCGGGTGCCAGCAGACAACGAGTCCGCGGTACCCGCTGCTGGGCTCCCACTGTGTATAATCACAGCGGGAGTGGGTCGTCGGCAGTGTGCTCGCGCCACAGACCCGGAAGTGTCAGATCACTAGTACGTGATCTGGCACAGAGCAGCCGCCCTTCCGCAGTATATCTGTGATAGGCAGTCCTTAAGTGGTTAAGGAATGTAAAAATATAATAGTCAACTTTGAGTAGTCTACCTTTTTTGATCAGTTCTCTCAACAGTAATGCATAGAAACCTAAAAATGTAAATATGGAAATTATTGGGTTGATTAACTTAAAGCATAACTAAAGGAATTTTTTTTTTTTTTTTAAAGAGTAGAGATGGATTAGAACACCTGTCAGGTTGGTATTGCTGCCTGTGCCCCCATTAGGGTGATTCACCCTCTCTATTTGTCCTGTTTACCATTATTATTGAAAGTAAAAGTACAAGAAAATCCCTAATTTTGGGTTGCCCCCAGAAAAATAATAGAGGGGAAATCTTCAACACACATGGCAAAAAAAAAAAAAAAAACTGACAGGGGTTATAACCCTCCCTTATCCAAAATGAAAAAAAAAAAGTTGTGCCTATGGTTCTACTTTAAGACAAATAGACTGTGCAATTTGCAAGTTGTTCCAGAGCTTGGTAAATGAGGTAAGGTTTCACTTTACAAAGAATACCCAATTACATGCAAGGAAAAATGCATTTTTGCTTGCACCTGATTGGATGATTTAAGTCAGCACAACTCCCCCTCATTTACTAAGCTCTGGAATAACTGCACATGTAAAGTGCTCAGTCTATGTCCCTTTAGTAAATCAACCCCATTACATGTACTAAAATGTACTTAGTTTCTCCTGTCATTTCGCCAGATTTTTTTGTGTGCAGTATATACAAAAGCATATACAGCTGCAAAAAAACTTCCAATCACTCCAAATGTAATACAATGTACATGCATATCACAATGGTCTAATACCTTGTTAGAACCTATGTCAGAAGTAGTGGGAATGTTTTACCTAATGCTTTCATGAGATGAATACTGCATAATTCGATGAAATACCGCATGCGGTATTTTAGCAGCTTTTTTTGTGAAATGCACAAAACTTTTTGAAAAACGCTATAAAATATTTTACTGCAAATTTTAAAGAGGAAAATACCGCTTTGTGAATGGAGCCCATTGTCACAATGGGTACACAACTGCACTGCGATGAATTAGCCAGTGAATGGAAAAGTTCTATGCTCTAATGGATTAGCAGTTATTAGCACTGATTTATAGTGGCTCACCATTAATCCTAATACATTAATCCTAATACCATGAGAATATTTCAAGCAGAAAATCACATCAGCAATGAATAGGGTCAGGAATAATAGACAATAGCAAGTCTGCTTTTCCTATCTTGAAGTGACCGGGAAATGTCCCAAGGGGTGCTTAGTGTATACCCCAAAGGGGGTGTCTTTGGTTTTGAGCAACCCAATGGATGATCACTGGGACACCTGGCTCTCAAGTTTCTCTGGACTATATGATGGGGTCCAGTCTTTAAGGTGGTGCGCTTTATACCGTCCCTTTAAAGATTCTGCATGCAGTGGTTAATGCTCTTTAGTAAACATCAGTTTCCCTCTGCTAACATTAGTAATGTGAACCCCAATCAAGTGGCCGATCACCAGTCTTACTCAAGTCCAGATGCTTTGCAAACAGGAACTCCTCCAGTGCTGTCCTCT
Source organism: Glandirana rugosa (assembly GCA_018402905.1). Taxonomy (NCBI): domain Eukaryota; kingdom Metazoa; phylum Chordata; class Amphibia; order Anura; family Ranidae; genus Glandirana; species Glandirana rugosa. The sequence continues at coordinate 33,870 of BLSH010240563.1, forward strand.
GTGCTAATTTCATGTCTGTAGCCCCAGCTCCCCTTCACGTTAGTCATGATCTTTGGCCCAAGGATGAGGTTTTTCTACTTGCTGCACACAAGTGGATAGGTTTCACCTCCAGTCTCCTTGCAGCAAGAAGTCCTTTTTTCCACAGCCTGAGAAAAACTGTTCTCCCCTGTCTCAACTCTTCCCTGGAGATTGTAGTATGTCCTACAGCCACTCTCACAACAGAGTTCTCTTTACAAACTATATCTCCCATGATCCATCACAACCTTGCAAGCCTTTGTGATACTTTATGTCCCACCAGCTCCCTCTAGTGGATGGAACTAGAAAAGCACTGGCTTGATCAGCATAGAAGTCCTCTGTGAGCACAAGAGCAGCTGCAGCACAGTTTCTCTGTAGTTGCTTCTTGCTGGCCAGCTAAGCACCCAGCTACATAGTGATCCTGTCAGAAAGGGAATGTGAGAACTGCCGCATCAAGTTGACTTTGCATTCTGTTTGGCTGCCATGCTATTACTCCTCCTTTGAGCCTCCAACCACTAGAATGTATGCATATAAGGAGAACTGATTTTACTCTGTCTTTTCTGATATTCATACATGTTCTTTGTCACTGACTCACAAAGTACTTGAAGGAGTTATAAAGACAGAGGTTTTTTATCTTAATGCATTCTATGCATTAAGATAAAAAAACCTGTGTGTGGCAGCCCCCAGCACCCCCTAATTATTTACCTGAGCCCCTTCTCTCTGCAGTGATGTCCACGAGTGTCTTAGCTGTCCCAGACACTCCTCCTGATTGGCTGAGACACAGCAGCGGCACCATTGGCTCCCGTGGCTGTCAATCAAAACCAGTCAGCCAATCAGGGGAGAGAGGGGACAGGGCCGGGTTGGGGCTCCATGTCTGAATGGATACACGGAGCTCTGACTCAGCTCGGGTGCCCCCATAGAAAGCTGCTGGCTGAGGAGGCACTCACCAGAGTGAGGGGCCAGGAGAGCAGAAGAGGGACCCAAGAAGAGGAGGATCCGGGCTACTCTGTGCAAAACCAACTGCACTGAGGAGGTAACTATAACATGTTTGTTATTAAAAAAAAATGGGCCCTTACAATCACTTTAAAGCCAGAGAATCAACAGCCAAGAACCTAGCATTTGGACCTCTGGTCGTATAGTGTACATGTTTACTGCCAGCCTGCAGGATGTTCACCAACCTGGTGACCAAGTTCCTAGATAAAGTTCTTACTACACAAACTCCAGAGCCAACAAAATGCAGTATGGGTGTACAGCAGCCCAGGCACCACAGACCCAAACATGAGTGAAGGTAAGTCAACACACCAAAAATGTTAAGTAAACAACTTTGTTTTACCTAAATGGAATTCTACAAAGGACCTTTTAGGACCACTAGGGGAGCCGTATATCATGGGGACCCATTTATGAAGGTCACCTTGATAAAAAGGTCCCTATGAAGCCCTGAAACATTATTTGGAGAATGCCTTTTAAGTAAATTAAAATTGCTCACTAAACATTTTTGGTATAATGGCTTCAACTTCATTGTCACAAAGGAAGGGAGTCTACAATCTGCTTGATGTAACCTTCATATTGGAGTGGCTTTGACTTTACTCCATAGTGAACTGATAGGTGATCCTTTACACCATTTTTTATCAGTTTCCTCATTAAGCAAGGCAAAGAAAATATTTGCTCAATGAAGTTAATAATGGTGCCCATTCAACTAAACCACCGGTAGAGCAGGTTGTCCCCTGTTTTGCTCATCTCTAGTGATGTATACCAATCATTCATATATTTTATATCATATTTAAAATGCACATTAAAAAAAACAGGAGCTAGAATCTTATTGTCATTTTAATACAGAGATGTTTCTTTCCTGCCCTTTTTATATACCAGGTTGATTGAGGGAGGCTAACCCTTCCTATGAGGATCTGATTACACTGCTTCATTCTAATTTCTTTCTAAATGTTTATTGAAATTCACACAACAACAGCAGAGCACCAAAAATGCAGCTGCTTACATCGGTTATTTCTTCTGGAAGCCACATTTATGGTTCTTGACAGATTTTCTTTCTTTTACAAATGAAAACAACAAAATGGTCTTCATATAACACCAGCTTCAGTTACATTCATTTTTTTCACTAAAATCTTTAATGCCATTGCCAGAGGTTTGAACAACATATGAAACATTGGTTATGTATCTCCAGGGCCAATATACTCATATCCTAAAATCACAATTTAATTATATCCTAAAATTAAGAGGCATAGTGGATATGCAATTATGTTTACATACACATTCCTTTCTGTGGTAGATAGCCAGGTTCTCATAATGAGTTTATTTCACTGATTTTCACTACAGCAAGGTTACACAGGGTAGGGCAACATCTCATGTAACTCCTGGAAACAGGGCAATGCAGCTGATTCATTAAAACTAGAAAAAAGAAAATGAGCACAAAATTGGAGCTGTTGCCAATAGTACCCAATCAGGTCTTTCTGAGAACACTAAACAAGAAATTTGATTGTGGCAATAACTCTATGCTTGTATTTGTTGAATTTGATTTAGTAAAGTGGTAGAGGCTCTTCACTTGGCAAACTAAATTTTAGTAAGTAGGGTGAAAGTGTGTTCACTTTGAATACCCAATCATGCCCAAGGCAAATGAAAGAACGGCATTTTTACCATTACATAGAAACATACATGGGTGGCAGCAAAAAAAAAGACCAAGTGGTCCATTGGTTCTGAACCTTTTTTTGTGGGAGAGGTTTTTTTAACCTTTTTGTCCGAGTACACATCCATGTTTGTCCCAAATAGAAATGAGCCAAACATATCTTGGTTCATTTCCAGCCAGGTTCATTGAACATTACAGATGTTCAGGTGAACCCAAATCCCAATAAAGTTAACGGGAGCCAGATCCTAAAAGTCAGTTCTGGATATTTTCTAATCTAATAACAAAAAAAGAAAAAGTGCAAAAGGTTCCCCCTGAAATGCATACCAGGCCCTTATCCTTGATGAGGGTCTGCTATGGAAGTCAAGAGGGATCCCAAGCAAAGCAGAGTACCAACACATGGAACACTGTTTTATAGGTGGTACTTAACAAAAATGGACAAGATTGGCAGCGTGTTTGTCAATGGCAATAAAATAAGTTCTGCAGTCCACTGCTGGGTTGCTTCTAATTAACTTAATGTACGTAAGGCACTGCAGTGGACTGTTAGACCATATGATGGAAGCAGAGGTCAGAGTCTAATCCATGTAATGGTGTGGTAGAAAGTATGTCTGCTATATAAATCAGAGGTGCTGTTTGCCACCTTACAGTCAAGGGCATGCTGGTTGCAGCATACAACCCTTGGGAGATAGAAGGTTCAAAAAATGATCAGAAAGTAGTATAAATCCTGTCCATAACCCAGGAAGAGGTGAAAGTATCTGCATTGTTAAAAGTGCCGGACTGCATCAGTGTAAGTAAATTTTCGGGGTCAGTGACCCTGATACCATAAACAGTTTCTCTAGCACAGGAAGAAATAGTAAGTGTGGATTCAGAATATGGGTTCTCACCTGGCAGTGGCCTGGATAGGGACCTGGCTGCTTGTAATAAGTGTCAGATGTCAGAAAATTTGTCTTCGGAGCATAAAATAACATATGAATCTCAGTGTTGTGATGGTGCCATGGGAGATAACCGCTTGTAGGCAGGTGCAATCTATATTCTCTACTGCAGGTGGTGCTCGGCCACAGAGGCAATGCAGATGAGAGAGGAAGTTAAGAGAAGCTGTGTTTCTTTAAGATTTCCTAAAGCACCCAGGCAGAGATCTGATTGTATGCACATGCCCCATGGAACCCTGGTGGTCATTTTAGGTCAAGCAGAGTCTATTTAAGACTCTGACCCCTGGGTTTGGCACGCTTTATGTGAGTAGACAGGTTAGGGACAGGTTCCCGTCTAACAGGTACAGTGCCAGCGATAGGTAGAGGTTCCGGTGAAGTAGAGAGAGAGCAGGGTCCATGTCTACCTTCTCAGGAAGCTTCTTGTTTGGGTCAGACTTTCCAGGCCACACACCGCTCCTTTTGGAAGATGCTGTTGGCATCCCTGAGTCTTCTGACAATTCTCTGCATAGTTGTACATGGCACCGGATGGGTGAGCCTTCCCCACCAGACCTATTTGTGCTTTTAATCTGCTGTTTCAATACATCGTTCTTTGCAAATCGGGACCCTGAGTGTTTACTATCTATCACACCACACTGCACATACCCAACACACTCATCAATCTTATCAATCTTATTCTCACTATAAGTCAGAAAAACAAGTAGTTGTTTTGAAGACAAAAATACATTACTGAACCTAGACAGTCCGGTTCTCTTAGGAGAAGAGAAAAGTTTTTATAGTCCCAAATAATAAACTGATCATATACGGGGCTGACAGAGGCCTTAAAGTCAGTCATTAGTGGTACAATACTGTGTCTAGCGGGTGTAGGCCCTACACTAGTACAGAAGGTTAGTTTGGAAAAATGTCCAAATATTTTGCAAACTCTGGAGAGTAAATTAGAGTCTTAAGGGTTGATTTACTAAAAATGGAAAGTGCAAATCCTGGTGCAGCTCTTCATGGTAGCCAATCAGCGTCTAACTTCAGCTTGTTCAATTAAGCTTTGACAAAATAAACCTGGAAGCTGATTGGTTTAATACACAGCTGCACCAGATTTTGCACTCTCCTTTTTTAGTAAATCAACCCCTTATAGTTCAAAGCTTGAGGAAGTTAGCCCAGACCTCTGTGAGGCAGAGCTTAAAAGAGATTTGGAAGTACTGAGCCCTTTAGGAATGTGCTGAATGAAATGTCTGTGTGTGTGTGTATATGTGTATATATATATATATATATATATATATATATATAAATATATATACATGCAGTTGTGCTCATAAGTTTACGTACCCTGACAGCATTTATGATTTCTTGGCCATTTTTCAGAGAATATGAATGAGAACACAAAAACATTTCTTTCACTCATGGTTAGTATTTGGCTGAAGCCATTTATTATCAATCAACTGTGTTTACCCTTTTTAAATCATATATATATATATATATATATATATATATATATTGAGCAAAATTATAAATGCAACACATTTGTGTTTGCCCCTATTTATCATGAGCTGACCGCAAAGATCTACGACTTTTTCTATGTATACAAAAGGCCTATTTCTCTCAAATATTGTTCACAAATCTGTCTAAATCTGTGTTAGTGAGCGCTTCTTCTTTGCCAAGATAATCCATTTACCTCACAGGTGTGGCATATCAAGATGCTGATTAGACAGCATGATTATTGCACAGGTGTGCCTTAGGCTGGCCACAATAAAAGGCCATTCTAAAATGCGCAGTTTTATCACACAGCTGAATGTCGCAAGTTTTGAGGGAGCGTGCAATTGGCATGCTGACTGCAGGAATGTCCACCAAAGCTGTTGCCCTGAATGTTCATTTCTCTACCATCTCCCATCTCCAAAGGCGTTTCAGAGAATTTGACAGTACATCCAACCGGCCTCCCAACCACAGACTGGTTACACCAGTCCAGGACCTCCACATCCAGCATCTTCACCTCCAAGATCATCTGAGACCAGCCACCCGGACAGCTGCTGCAACAATCGGTTTGCATAACCAAAGAATTTCTGCACAAACTGTCAGAAACCATCTCAGGGAAGCTCATCTGCATGCTTGTCATCCTCATTGGGATCTTGACCTGACTGCAGTTCGTCGTCATAAGCGACTTGAGTGGGCAAATGTTCACATTAGATGGTGTCTGGCACTTTGGAGAGGTGTTCTCATCATGGATGAATCCAGGTTTTCACTGTACAGGGCAGATGCAGACAGCGTGTATGGCGTCATGTGGGTGAGCAGTTTGCTCAACATTGTGGATCGAGTGGCTCATGATGGCGGTGGGGTTATGGTGTGGGCAGGCGTATGCTATGGAGAATGAACACAGGTGCACTTTATTGATGGCATTTTGAATGCACAGAGATACCATGACGAGATCCTGAGGCTCATTGTTGTGCCATTCATCCATGACCATCACTTCATGTAGCAGCGTGATAATGCAAGGCCCCATGTTGCAAGGATCTGTAGACAATTCCTGGAAGCTAAAAACATCCCAGTTCTTGCAGGGCCAGCATACTCACCGGACATGTCACCCATTGCGCGCGTTTGGGATGCTCTGGAATGGCGTATACGACAGCACGTTCCAGTTCCTGCCAATATCCAGCAACTTCGCACAGCCATTGAAGAGGAATGGACCAACATTCCACAGGCCACAATCAACAACCTGATCAACTCTATGTGAAGGAGGCAAATGGTGGTCACTCCACATACGGACTGGTTTTCGGACCCCCCCCCCCCCCAATACAGTAAAACTGCACATTTTAGAGTGGCCTTTTATTGTGGCCAGCCTAAGGCACACCTGTGCAATAATCATGCTGTCTAATCAGCATCTTGATATGCCACACCAGTGAGTTGGATGGATTATCTTGGCAAAGGAGAAGTGCTCACTAACACAGATTTAGACAGATTTGGAAACAATATTTGAGAGAAATAGGCCTTTTGTGTACATAGAAAAAGTTGTAGATCTTTGCGTTCAGCTCATGATATATAGGGGCAAACACAAAAGTATATATATATATATATATATATATATATATATATACATACACTCACCAGCCACTTGATTAGGTGCACCCAGCTAGTACCAGGTTGGACCCACTTTTGCCTTCCGAACTGCCTTAATTATTCATGCCTAGATTCGACAAGGTGTTGGAAACATTCCTCAGAGATTTTGGTCCATATTGACATGATAGCATTACACAGTTGCTGCAGATTTGTCGGCTGGACATCCATGATGCAAATCTCCCGTTCAAGAAACCATTTGAGATGATTTGAAGTATGTGACATGGTGCATTATCCTGCTGGAAGGAGCCATCAGAAGATGGGTACACTGTAGTCATAAAGGGATGGACATGGTCAGCAACAATGTATATATATATCCAGTGTGCATGTGTAATTTTTCTTATTTTTTTCACATTACACTTTTCTTCTTGGTGGACCTGGATTTTTCCTGCTGCTAGTGGCACCAATCTATTTTGTGTGACACAAGCCAGGTCCTCACTGGATTTGGTAGTTCCTCTTACCAGCCCTTACATTAGTATAGGTTTACAGTAGTGACACTTTTTAAAACATGAATTCCAGTTAACAAAAATGCAGTCCATCCAAAACTGTGATAGGTATAAGAGAGATAAATCACCTAAAAGTTCTTTAAAGTCTTCAAGGGCTCAGTCAGGAATTCTCTGAACCAGCTTGTACCACAGGCCCCTGCCATTACCATTCTCCCCAATGGATTTCATATTCACTTAATAATATTTGATGCATTGAAAGTCGTGGAAACACCCTAAGTTGAACTGGCCATATTTTTAAAATTAAATTCAGAGACTCCTGACCATACCTGCTTTTAACCATACAAAATCATACCCCTATTTCAATCAATATTTAAACAGTATAAACAATATAATATGTAAACAATACCCATAAGGCTAATCTGCCTAACTTTACAATTAAAAGTAAAAACAGTGTGACAAAATGTGACTGGGATTATAAAAGACCTGGGGCAACTTGGTATAGAAAAAAGAAGGAACCACAGCAAATGGTGGTTATGTCAAAAATGTGCCTAATTGCGGGAGTGGCATATCGGGGGATAATTAAACAGAACCTCTGTCTGTCCACTGTGTACACTGCATACATATGCCTCAGTCCTACAAAATCCTACTACTTACCAACAACAAAAAAACCTTCGAAATTTGACTAATCATATATGTTAAAACGTATATCATTATAAAATTAAAATTATATTATAAAATCATAAAAATCTACAAAATATTACGAATTATTGTGCCATAAGCGAAAGCTTCACAGACACACATAAATCTCAGGATAAAGGATAACTTTTTTAAACATTAAAATCATATTAAATATGTATTTCCACACACAAAATCTATATATTTTTAAAAATCTACCTTAAAGCAGAATTCATTAAAACCACTAACTGTTGAGACAATAAAGACTCATCACAATGTATACGGACAAGAAATGAGTGTCGTGGTGCACTGCAGTGCATTGTACTATTGTCACTTACACGGTGGAGGTCCAGCTGAAAAGAGGGTTTCTTTTGCACCTCTTGTCCAACACCTCCCGGTAGTGATGAAAGGAGGTGTGAGGACACAGAGTGGCACAAGGACCACTGTAACAAGCAACACCAGCTGATGTTTACAGGAAACAGATGACCGCAGATTGCTAGGCAGGAACCAGGAACTGGAACACGGTGACACTTGATCAGCGGACAGGAGCATAGCTAGGACACAAGCCCAAAAGTCATCAACAGCCAGGTAGCACGGTACATGAACATTAGGCAGAGGCATCAGGACAACACAAGGTATGCCCCCTAAACAGGGACACGGCTGGGGACACTTTTTATCTGGGAACAGCCTCCTTAAAGTGGGGACTGCCCCTGGAATCTGGGGACATCTGGTCACTCTATCCTAACCTGAATAGGAACATCCAAAACTCTAAAGTGAGTTGAAACAAGACAGAGATTTATAGCATATAGATTTCATCACTAATGTTTGTTCCACAAATATAAGAAGTTAATTGATAACTCAGTCCAGATTCCAACTCTACCGAAAATCTCACGTTTGGGTGAATTTACCCTTTGGGATAACAGCTTTAAGGCTGTTAAAAAAAACAGTAATTTAATATGAAGACAGTGTTTAATTGAATAACAAGACATAGCTTTTATACAATTTAACTTTGCTCCAATTTACCATGCATCCACAAGACAAATTGAAGCATATTTTCATGAATCCAGGCCTCACAAATATAAATAAGTCACATTATATTCCGAGTTGCAGACAGGTAAAAAATTCTAGGATATTTATGGATGAAACATCTGAATTAAGTAGGGACACAAGACATTTATGACACCAAATGAGGAAGATGGATTCTTATACAATGCAATATGACTTTCACGGGATGGGTTTGCCAATAGAGAATATCTTCTCAAGAACAGAATGATTATAACATTTATCTTACTACGTCTTTAGGGTAATGGAGCTCTTTATAGATGTATGGCTTTGAGAATCAGTCATGAAAAATTTGTCCTGCTTAACAAAGTAAGCAACAACAACCCAGGATGCTTTGCAACAATCCATCTTTTCTCTTCATTTTAATTAAGAAAACAAATGGACAATAAATTCAAAGCAAAGAATAAACATTAATCTTGAAATCAAACGGATTTACATGGAGATTACTATCAATCACGTGCACTGAATCTCATATTTAATAGTGTGGTGACCTCAGATACTTTCTTTAATCACAAAGAGAAAATCAATTTCCTAAAATTGTAATTTGGATTATATCCAAGCCTAATGCCATTAATTCAGCTGCTTCTCTGACATTAACGTGTTAAAATAGAGCCAGTGAAAGTTATTTCATTTTGTTTCCCTTCTGTGTGCCTTACTGTTTTTTTAAATATTCATTCATACAAATAAGACTGTATGGCAATTGCCTAATCTTGCTCGATTTAGGAAAGATAATTGAATCTCAGCCCTGCAAATTTACTTTCATTTTAAAACATGCACAGGTAAAATACTGTATGCCAAGTTTAGTTTTTCATTTTATGAATCTTTAAAAGCTGGAGAGTCCATCTTTATGGACGTTAATAATCTACACGATTTTCAATGTATTCTCTTGCTAAACTGCACAGTGAATGCTATTGAAATTGCTCATACAAAATCGAGACTAAGATAAACTAATACATTTAACAGTGAGTTAGGCAATTGGCAAATGGCCAAATGGCAGGCAGTATCTGTAACTTGCGGTTTACTAAACAGGTGCAGAGTTATAAGCAATGATGCAAAACAGGTTCAGGATGGCAAACAGCATGCATACAGATTATGAAAACATGGACCCTTCACAGCAATGTCTATGTGAATCAATCAGGATAACATGTGGATGCATAACATCAGGAACGGGGGGGGGGGGGGGCAGAAGGGAAAACTGCCCTTGGCGCAGCAGCTATATGTAGAGGAGGGGACATGTTGGGAGCTCCAGCAGTGCCCCTCTCCCTTCCTCTCACTTATAGGAGTGACTACAGTGTCACTCTTGTTAGCAGGACGTTTTTTTGTCCACCACCACTCCTGGCACTAGGCCTACGCCTCCCAGCTGTTACTTGTTCTAAAGACAGAAGTCGACTTCCTATGCCAGCTTCTGTGCCTACAAGTTAAAGTGTATCCTCTGTGCAAGAGGAGTGGCTGCCAGGAGGCTGAGATGTCTGTCATGCTGCAGAGCAGGGAATGCTCACACAGAACGCACCTTGCTCTGCCACATGATAGCCCAGCCTCCTGACAGCTACCCCTTCTGCACTGAGGAATGGCTAAATAACTGGGGGTGGGTGGAAGAGCTCTGGACCGGGTGGAATATAGGAGGTGAGCTTTGTAGTGGGGAGGAGGGGGGGTCAGAGTTGAGGTAAAAGCTCTACTGGAGACCTGTGGAGCTTTGTAGTGGTGTTTCTTCCAATGACACCACCAATGCAGGAATATTTGTTGTTTTCAGTAACACCACCTACATAGGGGCATATTTTGCTTTCCGTGACACCACACACAGGGGCATTTTTTCTTTTCAGTGGCACCACCAACGCAAGGACATTTTTTCCTTTTAGTGATGCCACCAAGACAGGGACATATTTTCTTTTCAATGACCCAATACATTTTTTTTTCTTTTCAGTGCCCTTTTTCATTTCAGCACTAATCCAAGCACATTTTTTATTTACATCTGTTAATCCCCCTACTTGTGCACAAATTTTAACTGGTACTATACATGATACTTACATACCACAAACATTTTAGCACTCACCACTATTGATCCCATCCACAAAGGGAGGGTTTAGTTTCCCATCTTCGCCCCAAGCACTGGTTGACCTTGTTCCAGCACTGCATAGCATAGTCTCTATAAGAATCTATAACAACAGAGTCTAACTGAGAATACTACTTAAATAAAACAGTACAGAAAATAAACAGCTGCTTGTGATTATTCTCAAAGACAGGTTCTCTCACAGTGAAGTCCTGGGAAACACGGGTGAACAGGGGCTAAATAGAAAAGGCCACCCCAATGGAGTATTCTCAAAGTAATTGGGAAGATGCTTCTCACAGAGCCTGGATCTTCTGGAGAAGCTACATACTATTGGCCCGGCTACCTGCATGCGGTTCTGACAGTGGAAGATCACTCAACTGTCTGCAGGACACGTGCCTAATTACCTGTGCCTCATTATGTATGGCTTCTCTGAGCTGCTGTGGGAGTGAAGCAGAGAAATGTATATTTGCATGTGCATGTCCATGAACCCAAGGAGTTGTGGGAAAAGAAGTTAAAAGCACCTGTGCCTGCATAGTGAGTAAACTGGCATTCCATTATATACACACTATGGTTCACGTATGCATTATTTTAAAAGTCAACAAATCACTTTAGAATTCAGGCATTATTAATGACTTTATAATGAGCAGCCACCAATCCACTAATAGTGGCTTCCACCAGAAGAAGGGCAGGGAGGAAATGACCTAGGGGTGTATGCAAGTCATGGTGTGTCTTCCCAGTCTGACAGTAGTCCAAAGTAGACAGAAGGCAACTGCCATGTAGTACATAAGAGATGTGTGGATCAAGAGAGACTATACAATTTCTATATACGTGTTATAACAATGTATGGATTCTCACCTCAGTACCCCTCCCTAGCCCCTCAATACAATCAGCTGTGTCAACCGCCCCCCTTCCCCACAGGTCTTTACCTACCTCCTCCAATGTCTAAGGCTTCCCGCTTATGCAGTATGGCCCATAGACCTGAACGAGTTATACCTATACTGCAGGAGTAATATTCCATTTTTTCTATGCTACCTTAGTGCATAAGCAGGAGCAGCCCAGCAATAAATGTTAGCAGCCAGGTTACAGCACAGTGCAGGAAGATGAACCTGTCCGAAGTAGTGGGGGGGGGCATATACGGAGCATATACGGAGCATATACGGAGCATCATAAAGGTAAAAAAGAAATACAAGCATTTCTTCTGACAATTATTTATACGACTGCAGAGCTCCCTCCTCTCGCACAACCCCCTTCTCCTGCTCTCATTGGTGCCAACGAGCCTGGAGGCTGCAAGGAACACTCCTTTCCCGCCTTCCCATCCAGAACCCACCTTGCTCACAGTGCCAGAGATTCTGTCTGAGGGGATGACAGACTGTCTGAAAAACTGGTGCCCAACATGCAGCCCACAGACTGCATGTGGCCCACCAGCTCTCAGTGTGTGGCCCAGCAAGTTCTGAGCTGGGTCTGCCACCTGTTGGGCACCAGAGGGCAGCAGAGTGACAGCAGGGTGCCAGGCACTGACCTACCCTCTGGGTTTTGGAACCTGACACTGAAATAAAGACTGTACTTTCAGGCAAAGGGATCTCCATTCGACAGTACAAGTTCCAGCCTCTTTAAGGAGAGAGAAAGCGATACAGGAGCCTGTGATAAGGTAAGTAACCGCTGACCACCAATTCTGGGATGTTAAATTTCACTGTCACTGGAATAAATAGCACTACAACTGAGCATCATCATCCACCAATGGAAGGGGGAGGGGGTTGTTAATGGTACTACCATTGATAAAAATGCTGGGGGTTATTAATGTGATCACTGTCATCAACATGAAGTTTATTATTGCAGTCTTTGACACCAATACCATTATTGCTAGCGATTTTTATGTGGTGTGCGCTGACACCAATACTAGGAATGAGCAGACCAGGCAAAGTTCTGTTCACAGGAGGTTCAACAAACCTAGCAGGCAGTCAATGAACCCCAAATATAGTGCCAATCTCTATTGAAGTCTAGGGGAGCCAGATCTTGCTATTTTTTTTTTCCTTTCCAAGGCTAATTTTCAAGCTATGGTTAAAAAAGAGGCAAATGTAGCTAGCATGTGGCATGGTCTAGTTCAGGGAGGGAAGTTGCAAGCTTGCCACCCTCTCTTCCCTAGCTATCCAGGCTGCATATCTTAATAAGGTTTTGGCTGGAATTTTAAAGAGAGCCCCACAATGTTTTTCCCTTTTTTATTGTCACATTTAAAGGGCTATGTCATACTATTCTGTAAAAGATGCTTTAAGGTATGCTCCATGGATACCTGGATTTGTGTATTTTCAATGCAGCCCCACTAAACTTCGTTCATCCCTATCTTACAGTAATCATAATACTGAAATATAAAACTGTACATATATATATAGGCAATACTTTATTATGTTTTGGTAAGGCAGGGAAACGTTAGATTGCCTGTCGGTTTTTCTTCTTTGTTGTGCTGGGGAGATTCCCTTTCGCTTTCTGTTCTGGAGGTGTAACAAAATTCAGAAGATGACCCTGTAAATGCACTCTTGTACCATGCGATCCGGTACAGGCACTGTGATTGTGACCTGCGTTTGGGGTATCATTAACGTTGCTGAAAACATGCACTGAACTCCGGTTTACTGCACTGCGTTTTCTGGTGTGAACTGGTCCTAAAGCTGACTATACACTAGAAGAATTTTGTTCAACAATTTTAATTTTGTTACATTTGTTTAATTTGCTAATTGTTTTTGGGGTCAAACTGGCAATCATTTTCGACTGTGGTGACAACAAAATTCAAAGGAGCATGATGGTTAATTTTTTCTCCAACTAAATTCCAACTTTTCATTCAGGAAAAATCATTCATACTGTAATGTACTGTAAGGTCCAATCAAAATTTTAAGGGCTTTTGAAAAAAAAATTGTCGACTCAATGGTGGCAAGATCAATTACTCTATCAAATGATGTTTTGGAATTTCCATACGAACAATCAAACATAATTCTACTGGTGTATGGCCGGCTTAGGATACGTATTCTCTAATAAATACTTTTGGAAAGAAACTGAACAAAAAAGTCTTGGGGCAATTTATTTTTTTGCTAGCCTGCAGTTCAGCTTTAAAGTATATGAACTTGATTGTTTCCTCCAGTAAATCTTTAGAAAAGAGTCTGCGTTGAAATACATTTTTGAATACAGTATGAAAGTAGTACTACCGTTTTAATTTAAATTATGCCCAAAGAGACACAGTCCATGTTGCCTATAGTAGAAGAGGGCTTTAGGTCTCTTTCACACACCATTAAGTATTCTCCCTACCTGTACTGTGGGAACATTGATACAGAATTGGCCTACAAGCAAGGAAATGAAAGTCATAACACAGACACTGTACACTAATTAGACACATTTTACCCAGACAGATCACTTAATTAAACAGCATGAAATCATGTTACTCAGGGGAAATTTTGAGAGCTGTCATGAAAGCAGGAAAAAAAAAAGCATTTAATAAAAAAATTTCATGAATAAAGTGGAACTTTTTTCAAGAGTGCTGGAATAATTGTACTTCTATTGTCCATTTACACAATACAGAGATGAGATAACACTGAAGGAAAGGTCAGGACACGGAGGAGAATTATATTCCTTACATGATCGAACTGGCCTTCTATCTGCATTCTTTCTTCCTCCTTAACACGCTATTTTTATACATTCCATAGAAATCAGTTTCAATACAAGTATAATAACCATATTTAACAAGCTGATTTATGTAAAAATAACTAACATGCACAGAAAAATATGTAAAATATATTATTATGGATTACAGTATCTCACAAAAGTGAGTACACCACTCACATTTTTGTAAATATTTTATTATACCTTTTCATGTGACAACACTGAAGAAATGACACTTTGCTACAATGTAAAGTAGTGAGTGTACAGCTTGTATAACAGTGTAATTTTGCTATTTCCTCAAAATAACTCAACACACAGCTGTTAATGTCTAAACCGCTGGAAACAAAAGTGAGTACACCCCTAAGTGAAAATGTCCAAATTGAGCTCAAAGTGTCAATATTTTGTGTGGCCACCATTATTTTCCAGCACTACCTTAACCCTCTTGGGCATGGAGTTCACCAGAGCTTCACAGGTTGCCACTGGAGACCTCTTCCACTCCTCCATGACGACATCACGGAGCTGGTGGATGTTAGACAAATTGCGATCCTCCACCTTCCATTTGAGGATGCACCACAGATGCTTAATAGGGCTTAGGTCTGAAGACATGCTTGGCCAGTCCATCACCTTTACCCTCAGCTTCTGTAGCAAGGCAGTGGTCATCTTGGAGGTGTTTGGGGTTGTTATCATGTTGGAATACTGCTCTGTGGCCCAGTCTCCAAAGGGAGGGTATCATTCTCTGCTTCAGTATGTCACAGTACATGTTGGCATTCATGGTTCCCTCCATGAACTGTAGCTCCCCAGTGCCGACAGCACTCATGCAGCCCCAGACCATGACACTCCCACCACCATGCTTGACTGTAGGCAAGACACACTGGTCTTTGTACTCCTCACCTGAATGCCGCCACACACGCTTGACACCATCTGAACCAAATAAGTTTATCTTGGTCCCATCAGACCACAAGAAATGGTTCCAGTAATCCATGTCCTTAGTCTGCTTGTCTTCAGCAAACTGAAGGGCTTTCTTGTGCATCATCTTTAGAAGAGGCTTCCTTCTGGGATGACAGCCATGCAGACCAATTTGATGCAGTATGCAGCATATGCTCTGAGCACTGACAGGCTGACCATCCACCCCTTCAATTGTGCAGCAATGCTGGCAGCACTCATACATCTATTTCCCAAAGACAACCTCTGGATATGACGCTGAGCATGTTCACTCAACTTTTTTGGTCGACCATGGCGAGTCCTGTTCTGATTCTAACCTGTCCTGTTAAACCGCTGTATGGTCTTGGCCACCTGCAGTTCAGTTTCAGGGTCTTGGCAATCTTCTTATAGCCTAGGCCATCTTTATGTAGAGCAACAATTCTTTTTTTCAGATCCTCAGAGAGTTCTTTGCCATGAGGTTCCATGTTGAACTTCCAGTGACCAGTATGAGAGAGTGAGAGCGATAACACCAAATTTAACACACCTGCTCCCCATTCACACCTGAGACATTGTAATACTAGTGAGTCACATGACATCGGGGAGGGAAAATGGCTAATTGGGCCCAATTTGGACGTTTTCACTTAGGGGTGTACTCACTTTTGTTACCAGCAGTTTAGATATTAATGGTCGTGTGTTGAGTTATTTTGAGGGGACATCAAATTTACACTGTTATACAAGCTGTACACTCACTACTTTACATTGTAGCAAAGTGTTATTTCTTCAGTGTTGTCACATGAAAAGATATAATAAAATATTTACAAGAATGCGAGGGGTGTACTCACTTTTGTGAGGTACTGTATATCAACCATTCTCAAGCAGGGTTCTGTGGAACCCGAGGGTTGCTCCAGAGTGTCCTAGGGGTTCCTTGAGCTGTGGCTTATTAAATTCTCCTTTAATGGCACCTGTATTATTGTTTCTCAATTACATGTTTCTACATGTTTCACGGCCTTTTATACCGCTTCCTCAGGAGTGTATGTAGGAAGGTATAGCATAAACAGAGCGTGTGTCACCAAACTACAAAGAAGGAAAAAATGAATTAATCATAAAGATATGATTAATTTGTTTTTTCCTTGTTTTTTCCTTCTTTGTAGTTTGGTGACACACGCTTTGTTTATGCTATACCTTCCTACATACACTCCTGAGGATGCGGTATAAAAGACCGTGAAACATGTAGAGTGAAGACAGAGTTGGTATAAAATGTTTCCACAGGTATCACCTTAACCGTGATTTTGAGAGCCACATTTATATCTAAATGTGTTTTGTGTCACAACTTTGTATGTTTTTCCCCCTTTTTTATAAAGAATGTCTTGTATTTTGTATCAATAAAATTATTTTTTTATATATACTGTTTATTCCAAGTCATATGGTACCGTGAAAGTCCATTTAGCCTCCTCTAAACCCAAATACTTCCATTTCGATATAGGACGTAGGTACCCCATATTTTCTTATGTTTTATAACATGGTACTTTCTCACACTTTTAACTGTGTCTCTATGTGAAAGCTCAGCAATCCTGCTGAGAACATAGACATCCGTACACAGAGGAAGACACCAAAGACACAATCCTCACTCGGACTCCTACTGGAGCCTGCTCTGAGTTTAGGCTGTTCTTTTCTACCCATAACATAAACCAATTTCAAACCTCATTTCATGTGCAATCCTGGAACTTGATAATTATACTCTTTGGAACATACAATCACAAGTTTTCTAGTTTCCGAGATGACTTGTTCCAGCTGCTGATAAAAATGACATATAGCATTTTTGGTCTTTTAGAATCAGTCAGCAAAATGTTCTATACGAAGCCTTCATCTGCTTTTTCCAAACAGCTAAACACAAGTGTTTCTTTAACACATTCCCCCAGGAGAAGCTAACATATGGCGCTGTTAGCACTATAATTATGCCAGTGTTTATTAGTTAAGTAAAAATCACACATCTTCTTTAAGGAAATTAACCCAGACGACTGGAATCAATATACTGCATCCCCTCCAGAAGGAACTGTAACATTTTCCAGCAGACCTTACTTTCCCATGGCTCAGAACTCACCAATTATGTCAGAGAACCTAAGAACTACTGACGATAAGTTCACTGTAATGTCTCTTGTTATCAGAGTCTAATTAAGAGGCAAAAGAGTGATGCAATGGTTAGCAAGGACAGGCAGTGAAGTGTTCAGACTTAGTAGCTCAAATAAATGTGGGTAATTAACTACAAATATGCAATATAAAAGGTTCTCTTTAATAACGTGAGACAAAGAACAATGTTCTATAACCCCACAGCAGCCATTAGCACACTAGCTTACAACAGTCTGACTACTCTAAACTACTAGGGTGGTCAAACATATAAGGCAGCCCAACCCAAAACACCCTTTACTGGTCCAGTCTTTAATAATTTTGTCCATGACTGACCCTTATATTCTTGACCTATGTCTTTAACCATTTAAAGCTCACCCTACAGCAGATTTACTGCTACAGAGTGGCTGCTCTGTGCAGAATCACGTATACATACATGATTCTGCACTTCTGGGCATGGAGGCACACCGCTTCTGCGGTGATTTGTCACAGCAAAAGCCAATCAGTGGGTGCCAGCCAATAAATGTCCGCCGTCAAAGAAAATTAACCACATCCCTTAGTAAAAAACCTTACACACACTGTACACATAAACACAGGCTAGGCACACATTTAACTCTTTGATCGCCCTAGATGTTTAACCCCTTCTCAGCCAATGTCATTAGTACAGTGACAGAGCATATTTTTAGCACTGATCAACGTATTAGTATCACTGGTTCCCACAAAGTGTCAGTTAGTGTCAGATTGTCCGCCATAATATCGCAGTCCTGCTATAAGTTGCTGATCAATGTCATTACTAGTATAAAAAAGCAAATAAATAAAAATCCCAGTATATATACCATAGTTTGTAAATGCTATAATTTTTGTGCAACCCAATCAATATACGCTTTTTGGGATTTTTTTACCAAAAATATGTAGCAGAATACATATTGGCCTGCATTTATGAAGAAGTTCGATTTTTAAAATTTTTGTATTAAGTATGTTTTATAGCAGAAAGTTTTTTTCAAAATTGTTTGTATAGCGCAAAAATAAAAAAACACATAGGTAGTCAAATACCACCAAAAAAATTGTATTTCTGGGGGAAAAAATCACAAATTTTATGTGGGTACAATGTAGCCTGACTGTGCAATCGTCAGTTAAAGTAACACAGTGCCGTATCGCAAAAAAAATGCCTGGTCATAAATGGGTGTAAATCTTCCAGAAGTCAAGTGGTTAATCACACAGGGGACAATAGAAAGGATTGCAGGAAGCTTCCACTATTTACTGTATATGTGTGTAGCCATGTGCTCCCTTGGGAGTAGTATTAGTTGTGGTTCACCTAATAGCTACCCTCAATCTCACCATATCATCGCCGCGGTCCCGCACTTCCGCCCGCGCTCAGGCGATGACGTCAGATGCTGTCTGAATGGAAGGGGGATAAGAAGGCACCCTGCGCCTCTATCCTCTGACAGAGGACTGCAGGAGAGGAACCTTGGAGGGTTCTGTTCTCCCCTCTTCCCCATGCATTCTCCAATCAGTTAGATAAGGTAATTATAGTTACTCTCGAGATGCTTTCTCACTATGATATCTTTTTCTATGCATTTCTATTAATGGGGGATTTCGATGTGCTACTCTACTACCGGCGTGTGATGCAGCGATTCGGGACTTGGTTTATCCGGTCCTGTTAGTGGAACCATCTAAACCGGTAGGATTTGGCCATCCTCCTCTCACTCTGTTAGCCTTACAAATTTTAATGAATCCTATTTATTTATTTATATCCATCTTTTAGACCGCACTGACCACTACCCCACCACTGACCGTGTTCATTGGCCAGATCTCACTAGGGTTCAGTGCCTTTAGCGCAGCCCGCTGGATCTCAGGGGATATCATCTCTGGTACAGTTGGGAAACTAATGGATGTCTGTTTATTCCTGGACTAATATCCTGTGAATTATCCTTTGGCTCTACAATAATTATAACAAACAGGTATCTTACTTCACTTTAGTAGGCCACTAACTTCCTTTATGAGGCACCAATTGATGCCTCTTTCATACTTTTTATTTATATCTTCTATATACTGCTATTTATTTTTCTTTGATCTACTTAGATACATTACTGTCCTTCCTTCTATAGGGATCTTGGTTTGTGAGCCAGGAGGATAGGAGATTGGAGAAGGCACTCCTGCACCTTTGAATGTTTTTCTTTTTTGTCACCTTATTAGGTAGGTTGGCATAGCAATTAACTATTGCAGTGTCCATGGCAATTTACTTAATTACTGTTTTGCTTTTTGCATTGTGCATTTTATATTGTTCATTTGTACAATGGTGATAAATTGATTTTGTTTATATCTTTGTTGTAGTATTCTCTACTTTGGTACAGTCTCCACGAGTCTCCTGAAGAAACCCATTGGGCAAAACATGTTGAGCAGGGACACCAGAGCATACAAATAAGTGATTCTGTTTTTATACAATTATTTTAACATGTGTATCTAATAAAATCAGTATATATTTTATTAAACTGTCTTTATACATGTATCACTGGCACCTTAAGAGTCCAGGAACAGCTAAGTCTGTCTCCATCCTTCTAAACTCATTTATGTATTTACTATGGATGTGGTGCCTTCTTGGCTCCTCACCAGCCTCTAATACTCTTTAAATGTCCACTATTCCTCTCCCAGCCTGCTCCAGCACTTTCTCTTCCAGCTCCCAGGGTCTGTCACTCACCGACTCCAGTGGACTCTTTAAAGTTTCTCAGTAGCACCTCTGCTGTTCTCCCATTCCCTTGTGCGACTCCAGGAATCACCTCCACTCCTGGCTGCACTCGAACCTCCAGGCCTCAAGGTCACCCCCCCGACTAGGGGCTCCCTCCAGGGTAGAGGCCTCCACAGCACCTCTGCTACATCTTCAGACTTCCTACCTACTTTTGCTAATAGGTCTTCCTCATTCCCATCACAAAAAATTCAGAGGTATGGCCAAGAGTCTGCAGTACACTGTGACCCGTTGGCTCAAGAAGATGACTGTAGAACCACTAAAGCTGTTGTAGACCATGGTGACTCAGCGGTTGGTCTTAAAGCGGTAGTAAACCCGCACAAAAAAAAAACCCTGCAAGACAATAGCATAATGTGCTAGTATGCATCACATACTAGCACATTATGAAATGCTTACCTTAGAAGGAGGCTCCCTCAGCCCGACCCGGGCTGAGGGAGCTGACATGTTGACTTCCGTGTTCGCTGGCTCCAGCGCTGTGAGTGGCCGGAGCCAAGATGAGTCATGCATGGGAGTTCTTTCTTCTGCCAAGTAGCTCTGATTTTCCAGCAGCATCCGCTGCTGATGTTAGCGACTGCATGCGTTGTGAATATCTCCTAAACTGTGCAGGTTTAGGAGATATTCATTTTACCTACAGGTAAGCCTTATTATAGGCTTACCTGTAGATAAAAATGAGGTTTGGTGGGATACAACGGCTTTAAGTTTGTATTAGAGACCATAGAAGGGGTGGACAGGAAGAGGGTTAGCACAGACTTAGCAGCTCAGATAATTAACTACAAAATATGTAAAATAGAAGGTTCACATTAATAACATGGGAAAAATATCAATGATATATAACCCCAGTAGCCAATAACAGACTAGCTTTCAGCAATCTGATTACTGTATATTGCTAGGGTGGTCAAATACATAACTATAAAGTCTCAAACCTTTTCACACAATTCTTAAGATTGACCCAAATTGGCCATAGATGGTTCCAATCTCAGCCAGGAACTGGCTGAGATTCAAACCATGTATGGGCAGGCTGAATGTACCCAGGTTGATCGAACGATCAACTTGGGTACAACCAACCTTCCGGATTTTACATGCATTTATTGCTAGTGGCTGTTATAATTACTGTGTTCTCCTGGCGAGGGCGGCTTCCTTCATCTCCCTGCCAAGAGAACACAATGGCTTTGCGGGAGGGATTCCCCTGTCAACACTCTCCGTGGCTGCAGGAATGGAATTTGCTCCGTCTATGGCCGTCCTCAATCTCCTCTCACCTACTGATCCTTCATAACTAGATCCTAGATAACTAGATGTTGACATCTTTCATCTCATCAACGGATCAATAGAGAAACTGAAGGGTTAGAAAGTGGTGGAAACGAACACAGCTTTAGGAAATAGACAGTAATTGCATCAAAGCACCACTACATCTATATTTTGAATGCATGTAGAATTTCAATAAAATAGCAAAAACTTGCAATTTTATTCTACAAATGTACATTATTTAAAAAAGAAAGTTGAGTGAAATAGTTTTCTACCATTGAAGGCTAAAGTGAATAGCACATTTTGCTTACACTGGGGCTTATGGAGAAAACCAAGCATGTGCAGTACGCTGCGGCCCACAGGCTCAAGTCGATGACTGCAGAGCCACTGAAACTGGAGTATGTCATGGTGATTCATCAAATGGTTGAAGTCTGTAGTAGAGTGTATAGGAGGGATAGAGGAGGGTTGGAAAAAATGTTTTAAAATTAAAGTTACGCTTTAAAGCCCAACTCCAGTAAAATCCAAGCTCCTTCCCTGGGTTAACTGCATTGTTTTTATCTAGGGAACAGTAAAAGCATTTTGCATACCTGATCCTCTGCACCCCCAGCAGATGGCGATCCCCCAGACTCCAGTGATGGACTGTTCCTTGGTATCCTCGTGTCGAGTGCAGGGCTATGGACCCTGCATCAGTCTTGATGATGTCAGAGGACCTTAGAATGCAGGGAAGAAGAGGCTACAGGGACTGGTATAGTAGTGCAGATGAGCCTGTAGGTGCTGAGGACTTGGAGAGTAAAAAGTACTATTCCTGATCCTATAGACATAAATGAGCAGCTAACCCTTACAGTGAGGACAGAGCCCTACTGTAAGAGAGGAGTTTTAGTTTTCATGGAGTTCAGCTTTAAACCCGAAATAAGAAATATAGGGAACATAGACTACTTGTTTAGTGGCTCAGATTTAGCTGATCTTCACCACTGCTCACCATCCCATGTTGTTGGTAATCTGATCAATTTAGAACCCCTTCTTGAGATGCAGGAGAGAAAGTCTCAAATGGCCACTATAGACTACTTTCTATTTTTCACATACAGAAAATATGAAAAAAATCAGTAGTAAGATCTTTCTCCCAAACACTAATAAGGTTCAAACTGGATTCCAAAATTTGAATTCAACTGGTGATTGGAGCAGAGAGAGAGGAAACTACTGTATACAGCCCAGATACTGGAATCGTACATCCAGCAATTTTCACTACAGTAGATTGCAGTAAGGTAAATGGACTGAACATTCTGATTTTAGCAGTGCTTCTGGGTTTGTTAGATAGCATTATTAGCTCACTAATTGGTTTTACCTGTAAACTGAAACTAATCTTTAATTAATGTTGAAGCACCTAAAGAACTGAGATATGATATTTCCTGTGTAGGTGCAGCACTGAACATCCCGCTAGTACAGTGTTTCTCAACTGCAGTCCTCAAGGCGCAACAACAGGTCATGTTTTCAGGATTTCCCTCAGTTGAAACGGCTGTGGTAATTACTAAGGCAGTGAAACTGATCAAATCACCTGTGCAAAATAATGGAAAGCCTGAAAACATGGCCTTGAGCAATGGAGTTGAGAAACACTGCTCTAGTAAAACAATTAATTAGTTACAATTGAAAACCTTGACTAACTGCTATAGTTTTAACCAGAATGAGCTGATGATGTTGAAGTTTGCTCATCTCCAGCACTTCACTATTGGCCAGTAAGGTTGCCCATCACAGCGATGAATCAATAGGAATGTAAGAGGTTATGGCTTAGTGTAGGATTGCCACATCATCCCTTTAATCCAGGACACATATGAATTACACAGGTTCTGAGGCTAATTTAACCACTTCAGCTCCGGAAGGATTTCACACTTTAGGACCAGAGCCCTTTTTGCGATTCGGCACTGCGTCGCTTTAACTGATAATTGCGCGGTCGTGCGACGTTGTACCCAAACAAAATTTTCGTCCTTTTTTTCCCACAAATAGAGCTTTCTTTTGGTGGTATTTGATCACCTCTGCGTCATTTCTGATCACCGCTATAAACAAAAGAAGAGTGACAATTTTGCAAAAAAAAACAAATTTCTTACTTTTTGCTAAAATACAAATCCAAAAAAAATATATAAAAAAACATTTTTTTTCATCGGTTTTGGCCGATTTATATTCTTCCTCATATTTTTGGTAAAAAAAAAAAATCGCAATCGGCGTTTATTGATTGGTTTGCGCAAAAGTGGCCGCGTTTACGGACGATGAGAATTAATTTCTGGGGTTTTAATTTTTTTTTATTTTTTACTAGTAATGGCGGCGATCTGCGATTTTTAGCAGTACTGCAATATTGCAGCGGACATATTGGACCATTTTTTGGGACCATTGGCATTTATACAGCGATCAGTGCTATAAAAATGCACTGATTACTGTGTAAATGCAGATGTGTATAAGA
>BLSH010240563.1:58833-102158 GCA_018402905.1 Glandirana rugosa
CAAAAAAAAAAAAAAACCCTCCCCCCACCTGAAATGTTGGTGAAATTATAATGATTAATGTTTCGAAGACACACCCCTTCCTCCCCCAAAATCTTCTCTCCGTTGGACGACGTCCATACTTCCGGTCAGTGGATCGGTGAAGTCGGGGCCTTCCTAAAGGTCGAAATCCTGGCCTCGGGAAAAACGCTAAGCCGCGACGCAGCGAAATTGACTGTTAACGCGCCAGCACGCCGCAACATGGGTTTGCTTTAACCGCAGGAAAAAAAGGGTGTTTATCTCGAAAGAAAACCACCATAAACTAGTGGAGACGCAGTAAAGACTAGCGGCGATATTTGGGGTACAACGCCGCACGACCGCGCAATTGTCAGTTAAAGCGACGCAGCGCCGAATCGCAAAAAGGGCTCCGGTCCTAAAGCTGGAAATCCTTCCGGGGCTGAAGTGGCTAGGTGACTGGCCTTCATACCTGCAGCAGGTTGCCTCTCTTCTAAAACCCCCTCCTTCCCCACACAGAAGCTTTGTAATTAGTAATATTAAAGTGGTTGTAAAGTCCACCCCCCTCCCAAAAAAAAAAAAAAACTTGCAAAGTAAAGGCATAATGAGCTAGTATGCAGCTGTGACCGGTGACATGCTTCTTCCGAGTCTGCGGCTCCATCCAATCACAGCACGGGCTCCAGCGCTGTGATTGATGGGGCCACGCTGACGTCACTCCTGCGCATGCGCAAGGGAGCTGTCATTTACGGGACGTCAACAGAAGAAACGGCACCCAGGGCTGCCCCGGGTGCCTATTCTTAAGTCCACATGTGCCGATGACGTCGACACATGCAGATACAGGGAATATCTCCTAAGCCGTGCAGGTTTAGGAGATATTTGCGGGACCTACAGGTAAGCCTTATTGTAGGCTTACCTGTAGTTTAAAGTGGTTGTCATGAGTTGACAACCACTTTAAGTGGCTTTAATACCACTATATAGAATGGATGATGTGCAATATCACTTTTCACCTACAGTGATAGATGAAATATATAACACTGGCTTTCGAACCTCAAAGATCTCTTTTAGTATTAAGGGGACATTCCACCCAAATGTGATATTTCATTTATAAAGTGGCTATGGAGTAATGAACCGCTGACTAGTTTCTTCCACGGATATTCATGCTGGAGCTCCCAACTCTAAATCTCCCCCTTTCGAACCTCCATTGTGGATGGACTGAACCTTTCATCTTCCGTACAATGTACACTTTTCCTAGGAGGCATGAAAGTTGTGTAAACATCCATGAGGAATCTCCTATTTCTAGGTAATGTACTCAGAAATTCTCTTTTGGTATAGAATAGAGAAGAGAACATATCTGTCAATCATTGAAAACCAACACTGTGTGAAAGACCGGGCCAGCAATTATTTGATTCTTGTATTATGGAGAATAGATAATAAAGCATTGAAATGAACAAAAACAACCAAATAAACAACATATGGTGAATTTAATATCAGGTTCTATGGATGGTGTTAGGGGACCAGTTAAAATAACAGATTTGTCAGTAAAGTGAGCTGTATTTCATTATTGTTAAACTATTACACCTTTCCACCTGGATGATATAATTGTGCAGCTACCTGGGTGTCCAATATATAGTAAGCTGGTTGCATTAACAGAACCATTGATCACAATATGGATGTTACCTGATACACTTGTAAACAGATAGAGTGTTCATGGTCAATTAGGCCTGGGCTGGAGCAGATTGTCTGATAGTCTGAGCTGGTAAAATGTACCCTAAAAATTCATTATTCACTTATTCTACTGATCCAGCTATGACTACTGTTGAGTACACCTTTTTCTTCTTTATTGTGTTTTTAAGAGGGTACAGAGAAGAAAAAAAAAATGACAGGCTTTAACCCTTCCCTACCCGTAGGAATACAAGCTACGTCTATATATACACTTCAATGAATACTGCTACACTAACACTAAACCAGCATTTTTGATTCTCAAGTCATGTCATTTCAATGTTATCAATAAAAATCCCAATATTCTAGTCATTGATTCCAGATGAACTCAAAGTTTTATGAAATACAATAGAGAAACGGCAGATTATTTATTAACCACTTCACCTCCAGAAAATTAACCCCCCCCCTTTCATGACCAGGCCATTATTTGTGATATGGCACTGCATCCATTTAACTGACAACTGCGCGGTCATGTGGCACTGTATCCAAGTAAAATGTATGTCTTTTTTTCCCACAAATAGAGCTTTCTTTTGGTGGTATTTGATCACGTCTGCGTTTTTATTTTTTGTGCTATAAACAAAAAAGGCCGACATTTTGAAAAAATAAAAAACAATATTTTTTACTTTCTACTATAAAACATATCCAATTAAAAAAAATCAAATCTCTTCATCAGTTTAGGCCAACATGTATACTGCTACATATTATTGGTAAAAAAAAAATCCCAATAAGCATATATTGATTTGTGCAAAGTTATAGCGTCTACAAACTATGGCATATATTTCTGGAATTTTTTTTTTTTTACTACTAATGGCGGGGATCAGCGACTCATAGCTGGATTGCAATATTGCGGTGGACAATAGGACACTAACTGACACTGTTTTGGGAACCAGTGACACCAATACAGTGATCAGTGCTAAAAATGTGCACTGTCACTGTACTAATGACACTGGCTAGGAAGGAGTTATCATTGGGGCGATCAAAGGGTTAACTGTAAGTTTTATTACAGTGTGGGAGGTGCTTTTACTAGGGGAAGACATGGATCCTTGTCCCTGATTTGCAGAGACACAGGATCCATATCTTCCCTCCTGATAGAATGAGACAAACTGCCTTGTTCACATAGGCAGATCACCATCCTGTCTCTCTGTAGGATGATCGGCGGGTGCCGGCGGACATCGAGTTCATGGTACTTGCTGATCACCTCCTGTGTATAATCACATCGGGAATTAGCCACCGGCAGCACGCATTTGTGCCCCCTACCCAGAAAGGCAGGATCACATATATATATATATATAAGTGATCCCGAAACACAGCTGCCACTCTGTAGCAGTAAAACTGCTATAGGATGGTCGGCAAGAGGTTAAAACACGTAGAATGCATGTTGTATAAAATACAGTGAGGTTGATTTACTAAAATTGGAGAGTGCAAAATCTGATGCAGCTCTGCATAGTAACCAGAATCAAGGTTTTGTTTTCTTTATTACCAAAGCTTAATTGAACAAGCTGAAGTTAGAAGCTGATTGGCTACCATGCACAGCTGCACCAGATTTTTCACTCTCCAGTTTTAGTAAATCAACCCCTTTGTATTTCGATGATAAAAAAAATCAATTAAAACAATTTCAGCATCAATAAAGCCACTGCACAGTGTGTTTTGTCTAATATGTTCTTTAGGGGCCCAGGCTAGGGTTGTCACATCATCCCTTTAATCCAGGACACGTATGAATTACACAGGTTCTGAGGCTAATTTAATGCAGATAAGGCCCCAAGTGAGTTTAATTACCACCTCAATCAGTCACAGAACCTATGTAATTAAAGGGATGATGTGGCAACCCTAGCCCAGGCACATTACAGGAATAGAAGAACAAAGTCAAAAACCACAGCAGTGTAATTGTCCAAAGACAACACAGGTGACTCAAAAAGCTGCAATAGGAAACACTGGTGTCACCTTCCTGGCTATGCAATACACCAGGGTTGTGTTAGTTATAAGAGTGGCTGAACAGAATTACATATAAACTGGCAGCAGTAGTATGCTGTACCATGTTAGCCATGGGTGGTAGTAGAAAAGTAAAATTGTAAGTGATAATTATCATGTTACCAAATGAGCATATTTTGCGGTGAAAACTTTTCACTGAAGGCCTCTTTCACATTGGCCTAGTTGCTGAGGCGCGATCCATGGTGAGTCACGCTGTTAGCAGTATAAGGACACAGTTGAGGCGTGTCCCTCTTCATCAGGTTTCAACTGCGTCCATTGACGCAGTTGCATTAAGGTTGCAGCATGGCCCCATTCACCTCTAGGGGGCACCTTGGCAGGCAGTGTCACCTGTTGAACATGTCAAGCCCTATTTTGTTTGCCATGCTGCAAACTTCATAAACAATGGCAACAATGAGTTTAGGGCTGTTCGGTAGACTTTGACTGGTTTTAAAAGATGGCCAAGACAAGTTAAAAATGTGATTGTGAAAGGGCAATGATTTCATACTACAGGCATGGTTTCCTACAAATAACTAAAAATCATGCATATAAACACACAAGTACATTGGGCATCAAAGAACACAGCCTGATTAAACCCAATGTTCTCATAGTGGGTAAGATTGATAAATTTATAAGCCATATAGCAATAGGTTTGGTTTGAAGGCTGTTTCATGTTCTTTGTGGTATACCATAGTATCAAGTGATCAATGATTTAATTAGCTGCCATGGTCCTGATTTGATTAACTGCAGTGTGAAGTGAAGAATTTGTTCAGCTACTATATTCCTTGTAATTTGAACTAGGCTCATGTGCATGATGTCTCAATGCAATACAATATTACATACTGGAGGTTCTAGCAGAATAGTAACTCAACACAACTCAGACGTCTTTTTGAAGAAATCTTTATCAAATTAAGAGTGCTGAAGAAGACAATGAGTGGAACACTTATCTACTCTTACAGGAAAAGCAGATTATCAAAAGGAACAAAAAGAATCTAAGAAAACCAGCTTAACTCAGGGAGACTTTCCTGGAGCGCCAAGGTTCCAATGATTTCAGTTCACATAAACAACAGGTTTCTTGGAATGAGAGACCTCAGTGGACTTGACAGTATTATCGTGGCAACTAGTGCTGAGCAGGCGTCCTACAAACTGGTACTTGATTTCCTCTTCTCAATCAAATACCCTCCCAATGGTGCATCCTCCCAACCACATTGGAGCCTCTTCACACACCCATCTCTCCCTATAAAAATGGGGCACTGTCCCTAAATCTTACTGCAGTTCAATGGGCCCCTTGTGACACATATTGTGCTATTGAAAACACCTTTGCGTCCAAAATAGTCACCGGAATCTTGCGAGAGCCCTGTGTCCAAGAGAAACACAGGATCCACCAAGAAGGTGCCCGGAGCAAATAGCAGAGGACACCTCAGTCCCGTGCTGGGTTACCTTACTTTTTTGGAACTCAGGATCATTATCTTGGATTCTAGCAGAAAAATATTTTATAAATTCTCTATATTTTACATATCAATGCACTAAAGGTCTCTTTCAAAGGGACTCTGAAAAGCGATACATAGTGGATCAATTTTAGTTTACTTCAATTCAGAGCCAGTTTACAGGAGTTCAGGAGGTGACACAGCCACTTCCTGGGGAAATAAGGAACTTCACCAGAACACCTTGGTATAGGGATAATCTTGTCATTTATTTATATATATATAACGCAAGAGACATCATAGGTTAATATTTCAGGACTAGAGTTGAGCGAACCCGAACTGTAAAGTTCGGGTTCGTACCGGACTTTAGGGTGTCCGTGTCCCAAACCCGAACATTTGAGAAAAAGTCCGGGTTCGGGGTTCAGGTATTTTTTCGCGCCTTTTGAATAGCTGCAGGGCAGCCAATCAACAAGTGTTTCACTCGTTTGCCCTTAAAAGCCATCACAGCCATGCCTACTAATGGCATGGCTGTAATTGGCCAGTGCATCATGTGACCCAGCCTCTATAGAAGCTGGAGTCACGTAGTGCTGCATGTCACATCATCTCATACTAGTGTAGGGAGAGGATCCTGCTGCTGCTGTGAGGGACAGATTAGCTTTAAAAAATCTGTTAAAAACAGCGATTTATTGGTGGGTGGGTGCTAGAGGAGATTTTTGTTTGCTAGAGTACATTTTGTTTGCTAAGCAAAGTGCATCATATAAAATCTAAGAAATTTTTCTGTTTGTTAGGTGGGCGTTTGCAGCCATTTTTGCAAGTGCAGTGCACTTGCAACTGCTTGTGTGTCAGGGACACTACTTTAATCGTGTTCTGTTAGTTCAGTTGGCAACATTTGGCATATTTAAATACTGCTTTTACATTGCAGTTAGACAAATTAAACATTTTTTTATTTTTTTTGGTTTGGGGTTTGGGGTCAAGTTCGGGGCCGAACTCAAACTTTTTTGCGAAGTTCGGCCGAACCCGAACATCCAGGTGTCCGCTCAACTCTATTCAGGACCTCAAAGAGTCTCTTTTTTAAGGCGCCCTGAATACAATAATTCTCTCTGCCTTAAAGGGATCCTGCGAGGGCTCAAAACATTGGCCTATGATATCTGTTGCTTTGCGAATAAGGAACAAGAATATCCCTATACCAAGGTGTTCTGCTGAAGATCCTTATTTATCTATGTTTACATGGTGGTACCATCCACGGGTTCACTACGGCACCCTACACAAACTGTGGAAGATCCTGTAAGGAGTGCAGTGGATACATTACAAACTTCACTGCCACCTCCTGAACACATTTTTGATCCCAAGGGGGCTTTAACTTTGAAACACTACCCTGCAACTGCCATAGCTGCGTTTGGCATGTGTGTGCGGCGCAGTCCTATTGAATTTATTGGGCACTGCAGTGTGTTTTGCCACACACTTCATGGAGAGTTAAGACTCGTTCAGGGAGACAAGGGACTGCAGTGAACAAACAGGCGTTTGAGTTATGGTAGTGACGTCTACATCTGTTGTTTACATTACTACCAAATGGGGCAGTGCAGAATAGTGCATTTGCAGCACACTGTAGCAAAGCACACTAGCTTTAACCACTTCAGCTCCGGAAGGATTTACCCCCTTAATGACGGGGCCATTTTTTGCAATACGGCACTGCGTCACTTTAACTGACAATTGCGCGGTTGTAGGCATTGTACCAAAACAAAATTTAGTTCCTTTTTTTCCCACAAATAGAGCTTTCTTTTGGTGGTATTTGATCGCCTTTGCGGTTTTCATTTTTTTGCGCTGTAAACAAAAAAAGACAGACAATTTTGAAAAAAAAAAATATTTTTTACTTTTTGCTATAATACATATCCAAAAAAAAAAATAAAAAAAAAACAATTGTCTTCATCAGTTTAGGCCAATATGTATTCTTCTACATATTTTTGGAAAAAAAATGGCAATGAGCGTATATTGATTGGTTTGCGCAAAAGTTATAGCGTCTACAAACTATGGGCTAGATTTATGGCATTTTTATTATTCTTTTTTTTTTTTACTAGTAATGGCGGCAATCAGCGATTTTTAGTGGGACTGCGACATTGCGGCAGACATATCGGACACTTTTGACACTTTTTTGGGACTAGTGACATTTATACAGGGATCAAAGCTAAAAATAGGCATTGATTACTGTATAAATGACACTGGCAGGGAAGGGGTTAACACTAGGGGGCAATCAAGGGGTTAAATGTGTTCCCTAGGGAGGTGTTTCTAACTGTGGAGGGGAGTGGACTGACTGGGAGTAGAGAGAGATCGCTGTTCCTGATCACTAGGAACAGCAAATCTCTCTCCACTTCCCTGTCAGAACGGGGATCTGTTTGTTTACATTGACAAACCCCCGTTCTGGCTCTCTGTGGAGCGATCGCGGGTAGCCGGCGGACATTGCCATGTGTATGCTATACCCATTAAAGGGACCGCCGTACCGGTGCGGCGATTTGCGCAGCCAAGCCAACCTACCGCAGTATAACTGCAGCAGCTGGTCGCAAGTAGTTAATTTGACATGTCACGTTCAGCAGGCATTACACCTTTCATATACCGTATGCCCACTGCACACCCAAATGGATTTTAATATTGCATCCCCCTTGCGACTGAAAAATAGGCATTTAGAAGGGGCACTAATGTCTCCTGAATACCTGTAAATGGTTCTTAAAGTACAACTAAGAGCAAAACTTTTTAGTTTTGGATAGAGTAGTAATAAATTAGAACACTTGTCAGTTTTTATTGTTGTCTCCCTCTCATTTGTCCTGTTTACCGTTATCATTGAAAGTGAAAGTAAGAGAAAACCCCAAATGTTGAGCTGTACCCAGAAAAGTAATAGAGGGAAAATCTTCCAATGGGGACACAAGTTCTGGTGATCTGGGGGTCTCCAAAGATTTCCCTTAATTTGCAGGGATTTTCTCTCACTTCCTGTTTGGCTATGGGACAGGAAGTGAAGGGAAATCTCCCCAATGGGACACAGATGGCAGAAAAAAAAAATGACAGGGGTTATAACCCTCCCTTAATCTATACAAAATGGAAAAAAAGTTTTGCATTTAGTTCTACTTTAACTATAATCTGAAAGATAATCCACTGTGGATCACTTTTTCAGAACCTGTGTAAAAGCACATGAGCATGCTGGTCTGAACTGCCCAATTCAGCAGAAAGGTTAACAATGGATATGGGCATCACTACCACGATGCCTGTTTTTTTTAACCACAAACTTCATCCCATGCGAAGGCCTATATGGTCTTATAGAAGTCACTCTGATATAATTTTTATATCTCTTATAAAATGTATGCTTGCTGTGATCTGGAGGCAACTAAAATCAGTAATAGAACGCCATTTTTATTTCCGCTCATTGTATGCACACCTCTGTTTTACTCTACTTGG
This sequence comes from Glandirana rugosa, assembly GCA_018402905.1. Taxonomy (NCBI): domain Eukaryota; kingdom Metazoa; phylum Chordata; class Amphibia; order Anura; family Ranidae; genus Glandirana; species Glandirana rugosa. The sequence continues at coordinate 67,374 of BLSH010240563.1, forward strand.
GCAGATAATAATCTCTGATCATTAAACTTTTATGCTAATTACAATCTAATTTGCGCTGAGCATATATTTTGTTAATGAATATCTTCTTCTCAGCTGATCAGGAAATCAAATAATCATATTATCGTCATTCACAAAATCCGCTCAAGTGAGCATGAAACTTTACAATCAGGACACAGATTTAATTTTCCCTTCTCAACAAAAATAAAACTGGATGAAGACTTTACAAGTATCTCATTTAGTAATAAGCAAAGCAACAACTGTCACTCTTCTGCCTCTTAGTGGTGAGTCTACAGAAGTGCATCCTTTTTTAAGTCACTCTCCCACCATCTACTGCTGTTTGTTGCTATAATTACATTTAGGGCTTTATGTAGTAGCATTTAAAAAAAATAAAAAATAAAAGCATAGATATGTGCAGCAGTCAACAAAATTGGTTTTGATTATTCTGTACTACATATTTTTAAATGTATTTTCAAGGAGATGGCTTAGTTTACGGCCCATTCTATTATCCTTCTTATTCTGTGTATTAACGTGTGTTTTGTTTACAGGGTATAAACCACTTCAATACTGGGTGCCTTCACCCCTTTCCTGCCCAGGCTAATTTTCAGCTTTCAGAGCTGGCACACTTTGAATGGCAATTGTCCGGTCATGCAACACTGTGCCCATATAAAATACATATTTTTTTTTTCACACAAATAGAGCTTTCTTTTCGCGATATTTAATCACCTCTGGGTGAAAATGCAATAATCTTTGTTTCTGTTATAAATAATCTTTCTTCATAAATGTAGGCCAACAAGTACTCTGCTACATTTGTTTGGTACAAATATCCCAAATCACTGTATACCATTTAGTCTGTAGGAAAGTTAGTCCACAAAGTCAACTAACTTTATCCCCAAAATTACCCCGATCTTCACTGTTGTAAACTAACACTGTATTGCTCTGGTCACAGTATAAAAAAAATGAAATAAAAAAATTGGAAAAATGTTTTTTTTTTAACATACTGTCACCAGTCAGTATCCCTGATCCCCATCATACCAGTTATATGATGACGCTATACTGCACTACTGATAGTATGTAAAAAAAAAAAAAATTACAACTTCAAAAAACTACCTATGCATCTTACTAAATACCTTGGACTGTCTACTTTCCAAAAATATATACAACCATTTTTACTGAATGAAATCGATTCATTCAGTGTGTTGTGATTAGCTGTGATTGGCTACAGCTAATTACATGGTACAGATGGGCTGTGATTGGCCCTGTCTGTACCATGTTTTCTTTTTTTTTTTAAGCTTTTTTCCCTCTAGTTTTTACCTGGTGATCTGGCCAGTAACAGACTGTCTGTATTAGCTTCACTAGCAGGTTTAGGTACACTAACAAACTTAAGCCAACCTCCAACCTTATAAGCTGACATGTGTCGCTCTTCCAGTGCTTCTTGCTGCAAATAGACCAGTTTTAGGGAGGGACAATGGCCACTAGTTTGTATTTTGATGATATTGGTCAGGCAACGCACTGACATCTTTGCTGCCATAATGCTATATACTGGGTGTTCAGTGTGCCCCTGTACCTTTAGGCTGGGTTCACACTATCTGACAAAAAAACGGCCCGACTTTGATCCTACTTTGCTGTGCGATTTACGGTCCTACATAGGGTCAAAGTCGGACCATTTGTCTGTGAACAGGGATCCGACTTTGATCCCGACAATGCCAGGCACCTTGTGCTCTGGGGATCTTGAAGGGGAACTCCATGGCAAATTAAAAAAAAAAAATGGCATGGAGTCCCCCTCCAAGAGCATACCAGGCCCTTTGGTCTGGTATGGGTTTTAAGGGGAACCCCCCCACGCCAAAAAAACGGCGTGGGGTCCCCCTCAAAATCCATACCAGACCCTTATCCGAGCACGCAGCCCGGCAGGCCAGGAAAGGGGGTGGGGACGAGCGAGCGCCCCCCCGGACCATACCAGGCCGCGTGCCCTCAACACGAGGAGTATGGGTGCTTCGGGGCAGGGGGGGCCCTGCGCCCCCCACCCCAAAGCATCTTATCCCCATGTTGATGAGGACAAGGGCCTCTTGCCGGTGGTTGTCGGGGTCTGCAGTGTGCAAGCGGGGACTTATCGGAATCTGGAAGCCCCATTTAACATTGGGGCCCCCAGATGCCGGCCCCCCACCCTATGTAAATGAGTATGGGGTACATCGTACCCCTACCCATTTACCTGGAAAAAAAATGTACAAAAAAAACACACCACACAGGTTTTTAAAATATTTTATTAAATCAGCTCCGGTGTCTTCTCCCCTCTCCGGTGTCTTCTTTCTTTGGCTCTTTTGCAGGGTCTTCCATCTTCTGCGGCGTCTTCTGCTCTTTTGTCTGTCTTCTCCGCTGCCCTCTTCCCTCTGTTCTTCCTCTCTTCTTCTTCTTCCCATGTTGACACGACGCAATCTCCTTCACGAATGCCCTCTCCGCTGTGTGCTGTGCCTTATATTGGCATGGAGCAGGGCCACCCGCTGACATCACCCGGCAGGCCCCGTCCCTATGATGTCACAGCCCCGCCCCGCTTGCAGACTGCAGACCCCGACAACCACCGGCAAGGGTTGTCGGGAAGAGGCCCTTGTCCTCATCAACATGGGGATAAGATGCTTTGGGGTGGGGGGCGCAGGGCCCCCCTGCCCCAAAGCACCCATACTCCCCATGTTGAGGGCACGCGGCCTGGTATGGTCCGGGGGGGGGGGCGCTAGCTCATCCTCACCCCCTTTCCTGGCCTGCCGGGCTGCGTGCTCGGATAAGGGCCCGGTATGGATTTTGGGGGAATCCCACGCCCTTTTTTTGGCATGGGGTCCCCCTTAAAATCCATACCAGACCAAAGGGCCTGGTATGCTCCTGGAGGGGGACCCAATGTCAGTGTTTTTTTTTTAAATTTGGCGTGGAGTTCCCCTTCATGATCCCCAGAGCACAAGTCGCATGTCAAAGTCGGATCAGTGAAGACACTGATCCGACTTTGATCTGACTTCAATGCCTTTCAATGGGCTGAAGTAGGATCAAAGTCGGACAAAAGTAGTACAGGAACCTCTTTCAAAGTCGGTCCGACTTTGAAAAACACAAGTCAGACCAGTTAAGACGGCTCTTATAGAGAATCATTGTTTTTGTGACGTAATGCGACTTGTGCTCCTCATGTCGGTCCGAGAATCGGACTAGTGTGAACCCAGCCTTAAGGAGGGTTGGGCTCCCTCCAGCTCACCTGCCCTCACCTATCCATTAAAATGCATGTGCTCTCATTTTAGAGACTCAGAATTTAGAGTTAGGAACTACAGAAAACAGGGTGCCTTGGCGGGGACTGTAGCTTACGCATGTATTTGCAAATGTGTGCAGACTATACCCCTGTTCTTAACGCGTATTTGGTAAGTTTGAGCTTGGAAATCTTTGTTTGACAAGTGTCGCCCTTCCTGTGCTTCTTGCTGCAATAGACCAGTTATAGGTGTGTGTTCTGGTGCATAGGTATTCCATTTGAATAAATGAACTGCCCTAATGCGATGTATGTTATTGCACATGTGTTAACACAATGCATTAGATGGTGTGACACTGGATTATACCTGTTGAAGGCTATAAATAAGTGACAGCATATTTCAAATCAATTTTATAGTTGGGATCACAGTGAAATCAAATCATTTTTTGTAGTGATTAGTGTGTAGGAGGTGTCTGTAGCCCACATAAAATACTGTACTTGCAGCAATACAGCATAAGCTGTATAAGTTGTGGTTCCTCTACAACACTTTAATTCACACAGTTGTCCTATTTTTCTGTTGCACACTTTTTTTTTCTTTCATTCTGTTATACCTTTATTAATGTTAAACATAAATCAGGAAAAAACATTTAATTTTGCTCCAGATCAAGGATTCATAAAGTTTTCCCTTACGGAATGCCACAATAGCTGTTACAACATTGCCTCCTAGTGGCAAATTGAAAACACTCAAATCCAGTTTTGTATATCTATTAGCAAAGCCAGCCTTAAATTGCACTGTAATAAAAATGCTAAATGTAGAATTAAACGTGTAACAGTGAAATTGTATATTAGCTTCTCTGTTTAGAGTATATTGCAAAATAATTTATATTGCATACAAGTCAGCTATAAAGAATACCTGCAATAGGACAGATTCTTGTTTATGAGTCAGTATGGATATAAAACCGGTAAGTAGAAAAAAAACTGGAAAGGGTTTTAAGGGAAAATCTGTTGGGTGTACAGTGGGGAAAATAATTATTTTAACCCCTGCAGATTTTGTAAGTTTGCCCAATTACAAAGAAATGAAGGGTCTATAAGTTTTATCATAGGTGTATTTTAAAAGATAGAGACAGAATATCAACCAAAAATGCAGAAAAAACACAAATGGTACAAATGTTATAAATTTAGTTGCAGTTGCAGTTCAGTGAGTAAAATAAGTATTTGATCCCCAAGAAAAACATGACTTAGTACTTAGTGGAGAAACCTTTGTTGGCAAGCATTGGGATAAGACGTTTCTTGTAGTTGGTGACCAGGTTTGCACACATCTCAGAAGAAATTTTGGTCCACTCTTCTCTAAATTCCTAAGGTTTCTTGGCAACTCGAAGTTTCAGCTTCCTCCATAAATTTTCTATAGGATTAAGGTCTGGAGATGTGCTTCTTCTTGAGCCACTCCTTTGTTGCCTTGGTGGTAGGTTTGGGTCATTGTCATGCTGGAAGACCCATCCATGACTCATCTTCAGTGTTTTGGCTGAGGGAAGAAGGTTCTCATCTAATATTTTACAATACATGACCCCGCCCATTGGCCCAGCGGCAAAATTGGCCTGTACCTGGAAAGTGGAAACACCCACAAAATGACCTAAATGACTGGAAAGCAAACACCCCAACATAGTTTCTATGAGGCATAATGAGTCTTTTGAACATGTCATATTTTTCCACAAGTTTTTGGAAAATGTCTAAAGATAATGGAAAACAACTACACAAAGTTGTCAATTAATAAGATATGTTAAACATACAGCATAGACATACCAAGAATTACACCCCCAAACATATTCTGCTTCTCCTCCTGATCATGGCAATACTACATGTGTGAGACTTTTTCACAGCCTAGCCATATACAGAGGCCCAGCATAGAAAGAGCACCATCATGCATTTTGGGGCATAAATTACACATCTAATTTCCTTCATCATTTTTGAAGGCCCTGGAGCACCAGGACAGTGGAAACACCCACAAAAGGACCAAATTATAGAAAGCAAGCCCTAAATATATTTTCTGTGAGGCATAATGAGTCTTTTGAACATGTCCTTTTTTCACAGGTTTTTAGAAAATGTACAAAGAAAATTAAAACATATTTTTTCCCCTAAAGTTGTCAATTTATAAGATAGTTTCAAGACACCGCATGAACATGCCAAGAATTACACCCCAAAACACATTCTGCTACTCTTTCTGAGTATGGCAATACAACATGTGTTACACTGGGTTCACACTATTGCGAATTGGATGTTGTTTCTGGTCCGAATTCAGCCCAAAATCTGGGCTGAAATAGGATCTGAAACTGTGAATAGAGATGCACCGGACTCCTGCTGTGAGCCGCTGCGATCTCCATTGTGAACCCAGCCTGAGACTTTTTCACAACCTGGCCACATAGAAAGACCCAACATCCAAGGAGCACCTTCAGGCATTCTAGGAACATAAATTACACATCTGATTTCCTGACAACCTTTCACATTTTTAAAGGCCCTGGAGCACCAGGATAGTGGAAACACCCAAAAAATTATGAGATATTGGAAAGCAAACACCCCAACCTATTTTCTATGAAGTGTAATGAGTCTTTTGAACATGTCATTATTTTCCACTAGTTTTTGGAAAATATCTAAAGAAAATGAAAAATTGGATTTTTCCTACATTCTTACCTGTAAAATCCATTTCTTGGAGTACATCACGGGACACAAAGTAGGCCATAATAATTACTATCTAAGAGAGCATGGCTTCCCTACTGTCAACTTTACAATTTCTCCGTACCTCCTGAGCCAGGCCGGGGCTACCAGTATCACTGGCTTCCCTTCCTCCTGGATCCTTTGTAGAAACCATGGCAGGAGCTGAACTGGAGGAAAAGCATATATCAGAGAGAACTGATCTCAAGGGATCACCAATGCATCAGTCCTGGTTGCTAGCAGATCCTTGGTCCAGGACAAAAATCTGTCCAACTTCTTGTTGAACCTGGACTCCAAGAGATTTATGTCCAGGGTACCCCAGTGTTGGCAATAGATGAAAAAATCTCGGGATGCAGGGATCATTCCCCTGGAAACAACTGCTGGTGACTTAGAGTCTGCCTGCCAGTTTTCCATTTAAATACTGCTGAGAGAAATGGCACATACCTCCCTGCCCATGTCAGGATATAGTTCACCTCCTTCTGGGCTGTCTGGCTCCTGCTGCCCCCTTGGTGGTTGAACTAGGCCACCACCATGGCGTTGTTAGATTGGATCCTAATGGGGCAACCCTGCAACCTGGTAGTCCATAAAACTAGGGCCAGATGAGCTGCCCGAATCTCTAAGATATTGATGGGCAAGGTCTTTTCCATCCAAGACTATTTACCCTGGATAGAAGCTTCCGCCAGAACCACCCCCAAGCCTGAGACACTGGCATCCATGGTCACCACACTACTGGTAGAAAGGGCTTCCCTTTTTCCAAATTCCTGGCAACCAACCACCAACTGAGACCCTGTCACACCCTTGGGGACAGAAACATGTGACAATCCACAGCTTGGATCTTTTTGTTTCAAGAAGACAGAATATTGTCCTGCAATGGTCTGGAAGGGAAATGTGCATAAGGGGCTGTCTCGAATGAGGACACCACCTTGCTCAGCACCCTCATGCAAAGGCATATAGAGGGGTACTTCTTCCCTCTTATGATCCGGACGAGATCCCTCATGGCTCCGACCTTCACCGGAGGCAAAAATACCTTTGCCTGAACTGTGTCCAATATCAGAGCCGAAAAAAATATTCTAGGCTCGGAACTGGCTGCAAGGCCGACTTTTTTAAGTTTAGAACCCAACCCAGGCGTTCCACGAAATGAACCGCCAGGGTCACATTCTGCCTTAGAATTGACCCCGATAGATCCTTGAGTAGTAGGTCATCCAGATATCCTACTACCGATATTCCCTGAGATCTTTGCCAATAACAGAGCCAGCATCTTTGTGAATACTAGAGGAGCTATGGCTAGGCTTAAGGACATGGCCACAAACTGAAAATGACGCTCCTCCACTGTGAATCACAAAAACCATTGATGAAGCCGGAAAATCAGCACATGCAGGTATGTATCCTTGATGTCTATGGACAGGGGCGTAACGATAGGGGTTGCAGGGGTTGCAATTGCAACCGGGCCCCATGGTCCAGGGGGCCCATGTGCCTCCCTTGTACACCTGAATAGGAGGGATGCCGGGGGTGACATTTAGAGGACCCAATCTCCTCCATTTTCCTCTATCCAGTTTATCCCTGGGGCCTGCTGCAGAACTTGTGAAAGGGCCCCACTGCAGTACTGTAATAAAGGGACCCACGATAGGAGTAAAGGGCCCCAGGATCAGTGGGAAGAGGGAAGGGCCCTGGCCAGGGGTCAGGGGGCCCTTCATAATTTCTTGCACCGGGGCCCTGAAGGTTCTAGTTACGCCTCTGTCTATGGATACTAAAAATTCTCCTTCCCGCAGGGATGCAACGACAGATTGAATTGACTCCATGCAAAAGGAGCGAACAATTAAAAACTGTCACTGATTCAGAGCCTTGAGATCCAGAATGGGTCTCACATCTCCGTTTGGTTTTGGCACTGTGAAGAGATTTGAGTAGAAACCCTTGAACTTCTCATTGGACGGAACTTCTACAATAACCCCCTGCAACCTCAAATGGTCTAGGGCCTGGAACAGAGATCTTTTTTCTTTTTAACAGAACTGTGGGTACGTTGGACCTTAAAAACCGAGAAACACCCGGAATTCTAGTTTGTACCCCTGTGTGACCATGGAAATGACCCACCTGTCCCAAATCACCACCTTCCAAGCATTGGAGAATTGTAAGAGCCTTCCCCCCACCCATAGGAGTGGGGGTACGCATTCATAAACTAGATTTAGAGGCCATCAAAACTGTCTGGAGGTAATAGACACAGGAGCGCTAGAGACCTTTTAACCGGTAGGAGCGCATTCTTCACCCCTGAAATCTTTTAGATATACTTATCCAGAGCCTCACCAAATAGCCACTCCCTATGAAAGGGGAATCCAGTCAGCAAGTTTGGCAAGATTCTGCACATGTGCACCAATATGCGAGCAAACCGTGAAACATGCTATATAGAGCATTTAAGGGCCTCCACTACAAAGCACAAGGCGCAAGCTAAGTCTGCCAACTCTTCAGCAGCCTCCCTTGGAGCAGGAAGATTCATAACCAACCATTTAAAATGGTCCTTTAAAGATTGACAAATTGCAATTGCCGCCACAGCCAGTTGTACTGCAGACCCAGCAACTGCACTTCAAGCTTTTAGTAAAGATTCCAACTTTTTATCTGCTGGATCCTTGAAAACCTGGGCATTGTTTACTGGACAGGTTATATTTCTGTTTACAGAACAAATAGCAACATCAACCACTGGTATACTCCATTTCCTTATAAGTTTTTCCTCCACAGGATATAAAAGAGAGGACCTTTTGTGAGGCACGAAAACCCTATCAGGATGATTTCAGTCAGCATATACTATTTGCTCTAGTAGTGGGTGTAAGGGAAGGCCTGAGAACTCTGTGGAGGACACAATGAGCCCAACGAGGAGAAGGAAGCCTTAGAAACCTCTAATGGAGGTACAGTATCTCAAAAAAGTGAGTACACCCCTCACATTTTTGTAAATATTTTATTAGATCTTTTCACGTGACAACACTGAAGAAATGACACTTTGCTACAATGTAAAGTAGTGAGTGTACGGCTTGTATAACAGTGTAAATTTGCTGTCCCCTCAAAATAACTCAACACACAGTCATTAATGTTTAAACTGCTGGCAACAAAAGTGAGTACACCCCTAAGTGAAAATGTCCAAATTGGGTCCAAAGTGTCAATATTTTCTGTGCCACCACTATTTTCCAGCACTGCCTTAACCCTTTTGGGCATGGAGTTCGCCAGGGCTTCACAGGTTGTCGCTGGAATCCGCTTCCACTCCTCCATGATGACATCACGGAGCTGGTGAATGTTAGAGACCTTGAGCTCCTCCACCTTCCATTTGAGGATGCCCAACAGATGATCCATAGGGTTTAGGTCTGGAGACATGCTTGGCCAGTCCATCACCTTTACCCTCAGCTTCTTTAGCAAAGCAGTGGTTGTCTTGGAGGTGTGTTTGGGGCCGTTATTACGTAGGAATACTGCCCTGCCGCCCAGTCCCTGAAGGGAGGGAATCATGCTCTGCTTCAGTATGTCACAGCACATGTTGGCATTCATGGTTGCCTCAATGAACAGTAGCTCCCCAGTGCTGACAGCACTCATGCAGCCCTAGACCATGACACTCCCACCACCATGCTTGACTGTAGGCAAGACACACTTGTCTTTGTACTCCTCAACTGGTTGCCACCACACAGGCTTGACACCATCTGAACCAAATGAGTTTATCTTGGTCTCCTCAGACCACAGGACACGGTTCCAGTAATGCATGTCTTTAGTCTGCTTGTCTTCAGAAAACTGTTTGCAGACTTTCTTGTACATTATCTTTAGAAGAGGCTTCCTTCTGGGACGACAGACATGCAGACCAATTTCATGCAGTGTGCGGCGCATGGTCTGAGCACTGACAAGCTGACCCCCCACCCCTTCAACCTCTGCAGCACTCATACATCTATTTCCAAAGACAACCTCTGGATATGACATTGAGTATGCGCACTCAACTTCTTTGTTCGATCAGGACGAGGCCTGTTCTGAGTGGAACCTGTCCTGTTAAACTGCTGTATGGTCTTGGCCACCGTGCTGCAGCTCAGTTTTAGGGTTTTGGCAATCTTCTTATAGCCTAGGCCATCTTTATGGAGAGCAACAATTCTTTTTTTCAGATCCTCAGAGAGTGCTTTGCCATGATTTGCCATGTTGAACTTCCAGTGACCAGTATGAAAGAGTGAGAGCGATAACACCAAATTTAACACACCTGCTCCCCATTCACAAATGAGACCTTGTAACACTAACGAGTCACATGACACAGGGGAGGGAAATGGCTAATTGGGCCCAATTTGGACATTTTCATTTAGGGGTGCACTCACTTTTGTTGCCAGCAGTTTAGACATTAATGGCTGCGTGTTGAGTTATTGTGAGTGGACAGTAAATTTACACTGTTATACAAGCTGTACACTCACTACTTTACATTGTAGCAAAGTGCATTTCTTCAGTGTTGTCACATGAAAAAATATAATAAAATATTTACAAAAATGTGAAGGGTGTACTCACTTTTTTGAGATACTGTAACTTAAACCCAGACCGGACCATCTCTGTAAGAGAATGAATCAACAATCTCTGGGACTGAGAGGCTAAAAATGGCTCCTCAGACACTGACTCCCCAGAATCAGCCTGACCTTTCTCCAGGTCATTTAAAACTACTTCTTCCACATCCTCTGCCCAATCCTGTTCCAACACAGGGGGCTCAGGAGAAGATCTATCACGCGTTTTTCCTCCTTGAGACACAGAGGCAATCATATCAGCTATTTTACCATCTAGGCCAGCTTAAGCTGATGCCAAATAGTCCTTTGTGACGTAGGCTGAGGCAGAAGCACTAGAAGTAGCTACTATTCCTGTATTGGCCAGTCGCTTCTGGTCATTCAGACAAAGTTAGCACAATGGAACCACGACTAGGATCCTCCAATCCTGATGGTGGTGCACTCGTGCCCCTTCCTGCTGCTTGTACGTCGGGCACGTACACAGCAATCTGTGGGCGTGAAAAACTTTTTCACATTTCATCATTTTCATACACCATACAATTATTATCTTCCAGATTGATGCGGATTGTTCAAAATTGCCCACCCTCTCAGGGATTGTATTGTGATGACCTGACCTGCCATTTAGCTGACCCCTTGATCTGGTCTGGGTTTTCCTGCCTCAGCTCTGGGGCGGGCATATGTTGGGGGCCCCCTCTTCCATTCCCTTTGTCCTCATGTGAGCTGGTACAGTTCTCAAGCTGATCTGTAAGTATCAGTTTACTCATATATTCTTAAGGGAACTTTCTTGCAATTTTCTGAAATTTTCCCGTCCCTCGATTTTTACGAAGGGATTATTGTTTTTTCATATCTGACTTTTTCTGTACTTACAGTGAATTATTGCATGTGAATGTGATTCACAAAATGCGTAGAGTTCTTTATTCATGTGATGCCAAGACAGTTTGGCTTTTTGTCCAGCATGTATCTAGTTGTGTGCATATGTAGAATTATGTATTATCATTGTATACAATTTATATGTCTCCATGGTATATTTGTATTATTGTGTCAGCCTATTTTTAAATGATTGTGTTCATGTTTTGACCACAGAACTGCATTTGATACAATAGGTTTTATTAATGCGTATATATATATATATATATGGGCAAAAAGGTATTTAGTCAGCCACCAATTGTGCAAGTTCTCCCACTTAAAACGATGAGAGAGGCCTGTAATTTTCATCATAGGTACACTTCAACTATGAGAGACAGAATGAGAAAAAAAATTCAGAAAATCACATTGTCTGATTTTTAAACAATTTATTTGCAAATTATGGTGGAAAATAAGTATTTAGTCACCTACAAAAAAGCAAGATTTCTGTCTCTCACAGACCTGTACCTTCTTCTTTAAGAGGCTCCTCTGTCCTCCACTCATTACCTGTATTAATGCACCTGTTTGAACTCGTTATCAGTATAAAAGACATCTGTCCACAACCTCAAACAGTCAGACTCCAAACTCCACTATGGCCAAGACCGAAGAGCTGTCAAAGGACACCAGAAACAAAATTGTAGACCTGCACCAGGCTGGAAAGACTGAATCTGCAATAGATAAGCAGCTTGGTGTGAAGAAATCAACTGTGGGAGCAATTGTTAGAAAATGGAAGACATACAAGACCATTGATAATCTCCCTCGATCTGGTGCTACAAGCAAGATCTCACCCCGTGGGGTCAAAATGATCACAAGAATGGTGAGCAAAAATCCCAGAACCACGTGGGGAGACCTAGTGAATGACCTGCAGAGATGGGACCAAAGTAACAAAGGCTACCATCAGTAACACTACGCCGCCAGGGACTCAAATCCTGCAGTGCCAGACGTGTCCCCTGCTTAAGCCAGTACATGTCCGGGCCCATCTGAAGTTTACTAGAGAGCATTTGTATGATCCAGAATAGGATTTGGAGAATGTAATATGGTCAGATGAAACCAAAATAGAACTTTTTGGTAAAAACTCAACTTGTCATGTTTGGAAGAGAAAGAATGCTGAGTTGCATCCAAAGAACACCATAACTACTGTGAAGCATGGGGATGGAAACATCATGCTTTGGGGCTATTTTTCTGCAAAGGGATCAGGACGACTGGTCCATGCAAAGGAAAGAATGAATGGGGCCATGTGTCGTGGTATTTTGATTAAAAACCTCCTTCCATCAGCAAGGGCATTGACGATGAATCGTGGCTGGGTCTTTCAGCATGACATGACCAAACACACCGCCTGGGCAATGAAGATGTGGTATCATAAGAAGCATTTCAAGGTCCTGGAGTGGCCTAGCCAGTTTCCAGATCTCAACCCCATAGGGAATCTTTGGAGGGAGTTGAAAATCCGTGTTGCCCAGCGACAGCCCCAAAACATCACTGCTCTAGAGGAGATCTGCATGGAGGAATGGGCCAAACTACCTGCAACAGTGTGTAAAAACCTTGTGGAGACTTACAGAAAACGTTTGACCTCTGTCATTGACAACAAAGGGTATATAACAAAGTATTGAGATTAACTTTTGTTATTGACCAAATACTTATTTTCCACCATAATTTGCAAATAAATTGTTTAAAAACCAGACAATGTGATTTTCTGGATTTTTTTTCTCATTCTGTCTCTCATAGTTGAAGTGTACCTATGATGAAAATTACAGGCCTCTCTCATCTTTTTAAGTGGGAGAACTTGCACAATTGGTGGCTGACTAAATACTTTTTTGCCCCACTGTGTATATATATATATATATATATATATATATATATATATATAAATATATATATATATATTCTATGCACTAATTTTTACAGTAACAAGCCTCATTTAAAGTCCCACTCTTTCTCCTTTGTTTTTATTCTAAAAAAAAAATAATAATAAAAATGCCATATATCTATCCCCTATTTTGTAGACGCATTAACTTTTGAGCAAACCAATCAATATACGCTAATTGTGATTTTTTTACCATAAATATGTAGAACAATATATATCGGTCTAAACTGAGGAAGAAATTTGTTTTTTTTTTAAATTTTTTTTGGATATTTATTATAGCAAAAAGGAAAAACATATTGTTTTTTTTTTTCAAAATTGGCGCTCTTTTTTTGTTTATAGTGCAAAATATAAAAACCGCAGAGGTGATCAAATACCACCCAAAGAAAGCTCTATTTGTGGGAAAAAAGGATAGCAATTTTGTTTGGGTACAACGTTGCACGACCGTGCAATTGTCAGTTAAAGCGGCCTGATCAGGAAGGGGGTAAATCCTTCCTGGGCTGAAGTGGTTAACTAACATGCCTGTGTGCTTTGCCACATGCATGCCCACCGCACCATGTGCATTCCCACCACTTCTCGAGCATGCCCGAGCATTCCACACCTGTCGTACACGCACCCGGTGGAGGCCGCTCCCGCGCACGCCCTTTGCTGGCCCGCCAAGTTTTTCTGAACGGCCTATAGGCTCCTTCAGTATGTGAGGAATGTAAAAAACGGCAGGTATACTTTCAACAATCCGGGCACATGACACCTATCGCCATATAGTGGGGAAACACAGTAATGCCACTTGCAAGTATCTGGCTGACAGACTGTTGCTGGGATTATAGTGCGCAAACATAAAGGCATAACCCCCCCACCTTTTTTTTTTTAAAGGACAGTCAACTTACCAATCCCGCCGCAGGATCTTGCCTATAGACAAAGATCCAATCTTCACCCATCACGGTGGGTCCTGTCACCCAATTGACCTTCAAGGACCTGGTCCCCCTTTATAATTTGGGGTCCATACCCTTGGACCTGTACAGAACCCTGCTGGAAATATGCCTTGGAAACTACTGACCAGGGTTACATTTATAAAGGGTCCAGCACCCACGGGGTATGATAAAGAAACATATTTTTCCACAAAGTGGTCAATGTATAATATATTTCTTACACATAGCATAGACATTCTAAGAATTGCACCCCAAACAACATCCTGCTACTCCTCCTAAGTATGGCGATACCACATGTGTGAGACCTTTCCACAGTCTAGCCATACAGTATCTCACAAAAGTGAGTACATCCCTCACATTTTTGTAAATATTTTAATATATCTTTTTCACGTGACAACACTGAAGAAATGACACTTTGCTACACTTTGCTACAATGTTTCCAACATAAAGACCCCGAACACACCTCCAAGATGACCACTGCCTTGCTAAAGAAGCTGAGGGTAAAGGTGATAGACTGGCCAAGCATGTCGACACACCTAAACCCTATTAAGCATCTGTGGGGCATCCTCAAACGGAAGGTGGAGGAGCGCAAGGTCTCTAATATCCACCAGCTCCATGATGTCGTCATGGAGGTGTGAAAGAGGACTCCAGTGACAACTTGTGAAGCTCTGGTGAACTCCATACCCAAGAGGGTTAAGGCAGTGCTGGAAAATAACGGTTGCCACTCAAAATATTGACACTTTGGGCCCAATTTGGACATTTTCACTTAGGGGTGTACTCACTTTTGTTGCCAGCGGTTTAGACATTAATGGCTGTGTGTTGAGTTATTTTGAGAGGACAGCAAATTTACACTGTTATACAAGCTATACACTCACTACTTTACATTGTAGCAAAGTGTAATTTCTTCAGTGTTGTTACATGAAAAGATATAATAAAATATTTACAAAAATGTGAGGGGTGTACTCACTTTTGTGAGATACTGTATACAGAGGCTCAATATAGAAGGAACTCCGTTCCGGCGTTCTAGAGGTATAAATTACACTTCTAATTTCTTTACAACCTACCTGATTTTTGAAGGCACTGAAGCACCAGGACAGTGGAAACACCCACAAAATTACCACATTTTGGAAAGCAAATACCCCGACATATTTTCTATGAGGCATAATGAGTCTTTTGAACATGTAATTTTTTGCCATAAGTTTTGGAAAAAGTGTTAAGAAAATCCAATTTTTTTTAACACAAAATTGTCAATCTATAAGATATTTCTAATAAACAGCATATTTAAAATGACATCCCAAAATACATTCTGCTACTCCTGATTATGGGGATACCATATGTGTAAGACCTTTTCAATGTCTGAACAGATTATGTAACCAAAATTGCAACCTGTGTAACACAAAAATATACCAACACTGTATTGAAAACAATGTACTGTAATGGTCGCCTTTGTAAGAGTGGTCGGTGAATATAGCATAGTGTAGCTTTACCTACAGCAGTTCCTGCTCCTAAAACCCAAGCAAGGGACGTGGCCTAGCACCAGACTGAGATGGCAGCTTAGCAAACGTGCTCTGACAACTAGGGCTGCATCTTCAGCTTTCATAAGTGGACTGGCTTCACAATCTGAGCAGGGAGATGGCCAGGAGGAGCTCCTCGTCCACCCGCACACAGGCAGACCCGACAAGGCAGCTTTGCCGGACTATACCGTCAATATTCAGGTCTCAACAGGTGGAGTCTCAGGCCCTGGAGCACTTGGGACAGACGAGCCCTACCACTCATAGCTCCCAGTCCTTACCGCTTCTCAGCCTGGCTGACTTACAACTAGTGGCGATGGATATTAAAAATACCCTCTCTGCAGCAATCTTGGACCTTAAAACTGACCTCAGAGCTGTGGCATCCCAACTTGAACACATTGAATCGGCAGCCATGACACATGGGGCTGCCATACAGCAGGTACAGTAAGTGACCAGTGTACAGGCTCAGCACCTGATCAATATGCACTGTCACATCGAGGACCTGGATAATAGGGGTTGGAGGTGCAATTTAAGATTCAGGGGGATCCCAGAATTGGTGGAAGGACATCAGTTACAGCAGGTAGTGTGGACAATCTGCAACACATTAATGGGCAGACCACCGGATGCACCCGTAGAGATGGAGAAGTGTCAAAGGGCGCTCAGATCTAGAGGCCGGGACTCTGATCCCCCTAGAGAGATTATTTGCTGCCTAGTTAGCTTCACTCAGAAGGAGGATATACTATGTCAAGCACGCAACAAGGGGCAGTTACAACATGATGGCTATCCCATACAAATCTTCCAAGATTTATCTGCCATCATGTTACAACACAGAAGGGAACTACGTCCCCTGCTTACCGTCTTACGGGACAGGCATATTGTATACCGCTGGAAACTCCCCTTCTGTCTGACAACAACAGTGGGCAATCGTACGGCCTTCCTGTGCACACCAATGGAGCTGCAAGCCTTTTGTGACACTCTGAGTATTCCGGTAGTAGCAGTGCCAGAATGGTTCAGCTCATGCTTATGCTGGAACCATGGACCCCCACATAACCAGAGATGACCCCTCACTCCCAACGCCATAGGCAGAAATGCAGCACATCCTCTTCCAACTCATCGCAGAGAGGCCAGGATGCTATGATCACGGACCTCATCCTCATCTGTGCGATGAAAAATGGATTGCTGAGTCTGGACCAACAGGTTTTGTGCGTTACCCTTGCACCTGGCTTTATGTTCGCTTGTTGACAGGTTTGTTATGTCCAGCTGTTACCACTTGGTGTCTGGGGCTTTTTGTGATACTTCTGACTTAGACTATCAAAGTCCCCTATAGTTCTGTTTCCCTGGTCGGTGGAGCACATATTCACGATTACTGCCGCTTGCAACCCTAACTGTGACGTTATATCTTTAACTGTTGTAAACTCACCTGATCTCTACCATGTACGGACGCCTCCCTCCTATGGAATATTTAGGCTCTTATGTGGGGCCAGCACTGTCGCCACATGGTGCCCTTTAGATCACTGGATATGTGACATTGTCCTCCTCCTCTCAACCTCATAGACTCTAACATGTGTCCAGAAGCTAGCTGTGCCTTTTTATAAGTACTTTGGCATCTTTTCAGAACAGCCCTCCACCGAACCACACCTGGGACTGATCACCAACACAAACTTAAGATATCAGGGGGACCCGATCGTTTTTCTTATACCCTCTCCCTGCTTTATACAACTGATAAGTATCATCAACTTTGTGATAATTTTTATGCATTGGAGCTATAGGAATGGAAATGACAATTTTACTAGTGTTATATTTAGGTACAAGCTGTAGGGGGCTTCTATATCGGTGTCATATGCCCTGCAGGACATTAGACACTTTACGGACCCCTGATTCCGAATTCATATTTCTATTGTGGACT
The DNA here is from genome assembly GCA_018402905.1 of Glandirana rugosa. Lineage (NCBI taxonomy): Eukaryota > Metazoa > Chordata > Amphibia > Anura > Ranidae > Glandirana > Glandirana rugosa. The sequence continues at coordinate 84,888 of BLSH010240563.1, forward strand.
GGTAGTGGAGGGTGGTTATCCTGAGTCAAGCACCGAGGCCTTTCTTATGGACTTAGTTTAGTCCGGACTACATAGTCCGTGGTCCCAGGCTCCGGTGCTATCGACTTTGAATCCACACCCACCCTTTCAGTGTGCTGAGGCTCTCCGTAAGTGAATTAGGCTGCCTGACCTTTAGATCTTCCCAACAGCCTTGAGGGTCCCTACCCTGTTTGCTCCTCTCTCCCTGACTGCATTGTCCAAATAGATAAATTGAACTTTCAGAATCTCATAAGTTTATGGTTAACTTTTTACACAATGTGGTGTATGCGACAGTTTCGTATTTTAGTATGTATCACTCTGGGTTGCTGGTGACATGCTCCTGTACTGCCTTAGGCCGCTTGGCCTTCAGATCCTTCTGACCTTCTCACCTACCTTTCATTAAGGAGCGGGTTCATTAGCAATCCAGATAGCCTGATTTGATTCTGGATTAGCTCCTTCTATGGCGGGGACCAGGTCCGGAGCCTCCTCTTTTGGAGGGGGCTTCTATCGGTTCCCTCCCATCCCTGAATACTGAAGCTCTTCCATAGTTTACAGTTCTACAGTATGCATGCCTTAGTTTGTCAATGCTATTTGGTTATTATGTGTAGACTCCTCCCCCACCTCAGAGTGACAGGTTTCCCTTTGTACTTACCGGCTCTCCCCTTCCCTTCCTATCCCCTACAACCTAGGTGGACAGCAGAACTGCTCCCACCTTCGGCAGTTGTTTTGCGAATTCCTTCAGTGCAAGTGAACCTAGTATATAGCAACGAGGCCTAGGATATTTCCTGGCCCTATTCTTTCTTCCTCTACCCCCTCACCTCTCCCACTCTTTCAACCCCCCCCTTTTTTTTTTAGCTGCCCTCTCCAGTCACAGTGTACACTGGTTGTCCAGATCTAGACCTTATGTTTCTGTGCTCCCCAAGGAAGGGAAGGACCCCTAGAATCTTGTTAGCTACCGTCCGATCTCTCTCCTTAACATGAACGTTAAGCTCTTCAGAAAAATCTTGGCAACATGTCTATCCCATCATGTGCCTGCTTGGGTTGGCCTGGACCAAGTGGGATTTGTCCTTGGTAGAGGTAGAGTAGCTTTAAACTTACACCACTGGTTTACTTTCACCAAACAGGAGGGTTTCTTCCTAGCAATGGATGCGGAAAAGACATTTGACAGAGTGATCTGGGACTATATGGATGCTGTCCTGTGCTCATGGGGACTTAGGCCACGTATGCAAAACTTTATTATGTCACTATACGCTAACCCTACCACTAAAGTCAAGGTCAATGGCCACTTGTAGGACGCCTTCTCCATTCGTAATAGAACCAGACAGGGTTGCCCTCTTTCCCCCCTGCTTTACATCCTCACACTTGAACCCCTCCTTCGTTGCATTCGGGCCAATCCAGACATTAAAGGCGTAGGGGTGCAGGACTGTGAATATAAGATTGCGGCTTTTGCGAACGATGTCCTCCTTTTTCTTTCCTCAAGGTTGACATCTTTACCCAACCTCCTGCAAGTTCTTGAACGCTTCAAAATCCTGTCCAATTTGAAAATCAATTATTCCAAAACTTTTGCTCTAAACATATCCTTGCCCTCAGCATTAGCCAAACAATGCCAAAAGCATTTCCCTTTTCAGTGGAAAGCCGATGCTATTACGAATCTAGGTATCCAACTCCCTGCTAACCTATCAGAACTCTACAGTAGAAACGTCTTGGCTGAAATGCAAAAGATACTTCAGGATATTCAGAGGTGGGACAGGTCCACTATCTCCTGGCTTGGATGAGCAGCCATTATTAAAATGACGATCCTCCCACGTCTGTTGTACAAAATCCAAAAGCTACCTGTTCATCTACCCCCTTCCTCCTTTGAGCTTTACAAGTCCATCTGTAGGTCCTTTCTGTGGTGCAATAAACCTGCAGGGATAAGCTGGGCAAAGTTGGTTCTGCTCAAAGCCTCTGGAGGATTTGGCCTACCTGACATTCAGCGCTATTATTGGGCGATCCATCTAGCATGGATGGTTGACTGGAAACTGCACTCCTGATGTAAAAGCTGGGTGAATATTGAAAACCTGATCTCGACCTCTGACATGAGCTATGTTCCATGGCTATCTAGAGAACATGTGCCTCTCTCAGTTTTGGCCCATCCCCTTACCGGTGCCACCCTCCACGTATTCGATAGGGCTTGCACCATACATTCTGTCTCTGCCAAATTATGCCCCATCACCCCAGTTAGGGGCAACCCGGATTTCCCTCCGGGCCTAACTGGGGCCTTTGTGAAGATGGAGTGGCTGTACACGGAGATGCTGGCCAAGCATTTTTTCCACAGAGATCATTTTATGAGGCAAACTGAACTTGCAGAGCTTTCAAACACCGGCTTGTTTCCATTCTGGTCTTATTTGCAACTCAAGCACTTCTTAGATAACCCATCCCGCAGAGAGGGATTCCCCAAGCCCAATACAATACTGGAATCATATGCTCCCATTTGTCCCCCCAATCGCATGTTGTATCAACACTCTACGCTTCCATATTCAGAGATCCCTCCACACTCCTACACTCAGATCATACCTACTGGGAATCCGCTTTGGGAACAGAGATAGATGAGGAGGGCTGGGACCGTATAAGTCTCTATATTCACAAAGGGTCCTTGAATGTCTCCGTACAGGAAAATGGTTATAAACTGAAAACTTGCTGGTATAGAACCCTTAACTTGAGTCATGAATTCTCCTCCTCAGTTTCCGAACCAGTGCTGGCGATGTGGCAGAGAGACGGGTATGTTCTTCCATATTTGGTGGAGCTGTCCGTCTCTCCAGCCCTTCTGGCACAAAGTACATGATGTGACAACAAAGGTGTCCTCTCTTCCACTGGAGTTCTCTCCAGCACAGTATCTCCTACACTGATTGAAAATCCCTAAAAAGAGATACTATACATCGGTAGTGATGCATTTGATCAACGCTGGGAGCAGTGGTGGCTGGTGAAATTTTAGAATGGGGGGGTGCCAGACCCCGCCCTTCCTTTTTGACCCCTCCCACTTCTCATAAGCCTCACCCCTTATAGATTCCACCCATTGTGTCAGGAGTATACAGCCCAGCTTCACCAGCTAGGGCATATACAGCTTCCCCAAATAGGGTATATACAGATTCACCAGATAGGCGTATATACCATCACCAGATAGGCGTATATACCATCACCAGATAGGTGTATATAACTTCACCAGATAGGAGTATATACCGTAACCAGATAGCATTATACACCGTAACCAGATAGGAGTATACAACGTCACCAGATAGGAGTATATACAACGTCACCAGATAGGAGTATATACTGTAACCAGATAGGATTATATAACGTCACCAGATAGCAGTATATAGCGTCGCTAGATAGGAGTATATAGCGTCACAAGATAGGAGTGTATACCGTCACCAGATAGGAGTATATAATGTCACCAGATAGGAGTATATACCGTCACCAGGTAGGAGTATATACGGTCACCAGGTATGAGTATATACCGTCACCAGGTAGGAGTATATACCACCCCATACCCGGCAGAGGTTTGCAGCGAGCCCCTCCTCCTACTTCTCCTCCGAGAAAAAGCGTCCAATAGGATCGTCTGACTCCTCAGCCAATCGGGAAACTGGTAGCATACCCGCACTTCCCGATTGCCCAATTTACATGGTGGTGGATGACGTCTGACTCACTTGTCTATGGGCATTGGTCACTTGTGGGAGAGTTAACATCTATAATGCCAGGATCACGGATTAGGACTTTTTACCAATTTTATCTTCTTATACCATATTATATTTGATGGTTACAGCCCGTGAACCATAATTGGACTTGTCTGTGTATTTCTTGTTAGGAAGTTTGACTTTGATGTGACCAACTTGGTTTTGCCTAATGACATACATTAGTTTGTACTGAGTCAACCAATCAAAGTCATCTTAGTGTATCTGAGTCCATATCCTCCTTTTTATTCGGATCTAATTAAGCGCTGCGCTATTATTACTCGTCCAGTTACACTATATGTCAATTGTGTTGTGCTAGCAGCTGTATAGTCTCATTTGATAGTGAGCACGGTATTTCTCCCTTTTCATTTTAGGGAATACTCACTTGATGGAAGATTATCCCTGTAATTACAGTATTGCTAACAACTAAAGTAATCAATGGTTGCAATGCATGCAGCCACATATAAAAATTATGGAATCACGGTTAAATAATGGAACCATGTGGGCATATGTTCTCCAATCCCAGCAGGGAACATTGTTCGGAGGGGGAGGGGAAAAAACGGATAGGGTCTAGGCAACAGTTGTTGGAAACGCAGAAGCACAGAAGAGGAGGACAACTACCCAGGGGAGTTTTCACAGAAAAGATTTATATGTGTGTACCTCATTGATACCAGGGGGAATGTGGGCACTGAGTCGCTCAATCCACAGCGTGTCACGCTGCAGGATACGGCGGTCCCAATCACCCCCCCTGAGATCTTCTGGAATAACTTCAAGTACCATAAATTTGACACTCTGAATGTCAAACCTATGGTATAGGCCAAAATGGCGACCCACTGTAGTGAGTCACCCACCAGAGGTGTTTGAGAGGTGGTCACCAACCCTTTGACGAAGTTCTCGTATCGTCTTGCCCACATAAAAGGCACCACACTTGCACACCATCATATACACTACTCCCCTAGTCCCACAGTTAGCATGGGCAGGGGATGAAAAGTGTTCGCCATCTGGTAAAATAAAAGTGGCTCCCTCAAGGATCCAGGGGCAACGTGGGCATGTGCCAAATTTAAATGTGCCCCGGCGCCCTGGGGGGCGTGAGCTAGCAGCCTGGTAATGACTGCTAGTTAATGTATCTCGGAGGGAGGTAGCCCTTCGAAAGACCAGCTCTGGGGTAGGCCGGATGTATTTGGTCAAAATATGATGGTCTGATAGGACCCCCCCTTTCTCTTTCTAATCCTTTCTCTCCCCCATCTTCTCCTCTCCCCTCCCCCCCCCTTTCTGTTTTCCTCTCCCCTGGCTTTTCCTGATTCTCTCTTGCCTTTCCCTTTCCCATTCCCCTCCTTTTTCTCCCTATTTCTCTCCTCACCCCTTCTCTGTCCCATTTCCCCTCCCCTTTCATCCCTTTTCTTTTCTTCCTTCCCCCTCTTCCTCTCCCTTTCCCTAACCATTTCCTTCTCCCTTTCCTCTCCCCTCCTCGTTTCTTACCCATCTCCCTTCTTGTCGCCCCCAGGTTTTCCTGCCTTTTCCATCTATCCAAGATTCCTAGCTCTACCCTTTTCCCCATTCCGTTTTCTGCTTCAGTCAATACCCACCTGTTTATTCTACACCTTTTCCAATATCACCACATATCTTTTCATAACTTTTCACACTTAATCTTGAACATTACACGTCACTGCCTATTTAGCTTGAGTATGACCAATAAGGACCCTTACTTACATTTGAATTTGTATATATAGTTACAGCACATATTTACCCCCCCCCCCGTGCTCGCCATGGGGGGAGACGCCCCTTCTGGGGCATATATTGCAGCTCGCCTGGAGATCTGAGGCATTGCGGTAAGTTCACCATATCTGATCTTTTCCCAGGCTTTTAAATATGTTCATTGTGTGCAATGACTAAGAAAATTTACTGTACTCCCATTATTCTTAGACTTCCTTCCTTTATACTCCTGAAGAAGAGGCTTGATCCGCGAAACCGGTCGAGTGGGAAAGGAACATACGCTCTGGCACGTTTCGTCACTTCCGACTTCAACAGAAGGTGTGGCCAAGCGACGCGACATACCTAATTTATACACTGAAGGCCCTCCGAACACCGCTTCTGATTGATAAATCTATTTTTTACTTTGTTCTCGAGCTGCTATGGATGCACTTTCCTTTTTAACCAGTAGAAATACTGATTTTAACAGTCTATTCACAATCAATGTATCCAACAATCATGAAACCAATTATAGTGGGATCCTGTCTGCATTGGGTAATGCTCTTGAAAAGCAAGTAAGGACATGGTGGGATATTTTCACCATGGAGCATTATCAGAAAGAAAAGATCATAGTACGTAGCCTGAGATGGGATGTAGCACCTCAGGATGGTTTAGATGATCAAGAATTATTAACCGAAAGGTTGAATTCTTTCAATGGAACGGGTTTAAAGCTGCAGGAATTAATCCTAAAAAGGAATAAACTCATGATGATTAAACTTGAATCTAGGATTCAAGACCTGCAGCTACAGTTAGAACCCATTAAAGAGATACAACAAGTGACAGACTTTAATAACAGAATCAAGAAGAGATTGGAGAAAGTTGACAGAGATATACAAAAAAAGAAAATCAAAAAGTTTCATAGGGACCATACTGATTTTATTAACAACATGATATATGCCTGGCAGAAAAATACTAATATAAATAATGCGCACGCCTCTATTCATGGAGTGACCCCTTGTCAAGAGGGAGATTTGACTAGTACCCCATTAAGAACTAGGGAGGATCCTATTAGCAACCTTAAGACTCATCAGGGTAAAAGTAAAGGGAGAGCCCCAAGGGGGGGATTAATGAAAGGATCTGGAAGAGGAGGTATTCAGCGTGGGGATTCCTATAATTCGGGGGTAAGAGATTCCCCATACCGGATTTCCACTTCTAATAGATTCGGAGTATTAGAGAATTATCAGGAACCCCAATACCCTTTACCGCAACAACAAAATTATTTTTAAGAAAGGAACCCCGGAAGGCCCGTGAGGGGGAGGGGTCGCCCATACAGATGGGGGAGGCCCCCTGTGGGTCATTACAGGAATTATCCACCAATACAGAATCAGTGGGATTGCCCACTAGTACAGAGAGACTTTGTCCCTCTAGAGCAGAGGAGGGACAGGCCCCAACCCTTGGAAAAAAGAGAGGGAGAGGGTGTAGGGCGAGTCGCAGGACCCAAAAAAAGAAAACTGGACTCTCATTAGGTGGAATTTATAATTTGACTGATATACAACTTACACCCAGGGAGAGCAATATCCTAAATTTGGGCTTGAAATGTGGACTCAAAAGACCGATAAATAAGTTCGATGTGTTTATGGATGTCCATAAATTTATGAGAACTTTGAATATTAAGAGATTCTTTCTTAATAAAACCTCTCATCCCACGGCAACGGGGAATGCACAGACTGGAGTGGTAAATAGTGGTTTAAAAAATAAATCTCTGTTTAACTCACCCCTGAATGGGACGCATCATTTAGATGTGTTCAAGGGGTTGGTTTTGAGAGATTTACAATTTATCACTCCTAAGAAACATGTTAATCCCCATCATATAGAAAGGGGCATTAGAGATCTGGAAGATAGAAAAGATGTGATCATCCGGCCCGCTGATAAAGGGGGCGGGGTGGTCATTCTTAACAAAAACTTCTATGTAGCACAACTAACTGAAATGTTGGGTGATGGAGACACCTATTGCCTGTTGGAGGGAGACCCTACTGTACAGTACAGAAGGGATCTTGAGTGTTTAGTAGAAAGTGGTGCTCGGGCAGGTGTACTGACCATAAAAGAAAAGAAGTATCTGGTGCCTAATAGCAGTCGTATACCTACGATCTACACTCTGCCTAAAATTCATAAAGATTCTCAGAACCCCCCTGCTTGCCCAATAGTGAATGGGATAGGGTCAATATCATCGAGATTAGGAGAGTATTTAGATCATTTTCTACAAAGTAGTGTTGTGAGGACGAAAGTTACTTGAGGGACACTAAGAATTTCCTGCAACTCTTAAATGAGGTTTCTGTGACAGGTGATTCAGAGGTGTTCTTAGTTACAGCCGACGTGTCCTCTCTATACACGATTATACAGCACGACGATGCACTACTAGCTCTCAACTGGGCGTTTAGCCAGAGGGACGACCTTCCCCATAACCAGAAAATTTTCCTAAGGAATTGTTTAGAATTTTGTCTCACCCACAACTTTTTTTGGCTTAATGGTCAATATTATAACCAGAAGAGGGGCGTTGCTATGGGGCAAAATTTGCCCCCAGCATCGCCAACCTCTTCATGGGTGAGTGGGAAGATAGGCACATCTTCGCCAACAGAAGAGAGGAGCTCATATTTTATGGGCGATATATAGATGATCTGTTCTTTGTGTGGAGAGGCACTGAACATTCTCTTGCAGAGTTCCTGCATACTTTGAATAATAATCCCAATAACATCAAACTGACTGGTCAATGGAGTAAAAGTGAGATCAATTTTCTAGATGTTACTGTTAGTAGGAATGGGGACACCTTTGACACTTAGGTGTTCTTTAAGCCTACTGATATAAACAGCTATCTACCCTGGTTTAGCGGGCATCATCCCCTTTGGCTTAAAAATATTCCAAAGGGACAGATGATGCGCGTTAGAAGGAATTGTTCCGATATTGAGTCCTTTAAGGTGCAATCATTAGTTTTAAGAAATAGATTTGAGGAAAAGGGGTACAGGCGAGACCATTTAGCTTTAGTGATCAATGAGGTCTCTGTAATATCTAGAGACTCACTACTAGCGGATAATACATTAGCTCCGACTGAGAATTCACATGAATTCGGGTTCGTGTCGGGATACCATGAGCAGTATAAGGAAGTCGAAACGATCTTTAAAGATCGGCATGTCCTCCTTATGGATAAATACCTGGGACCAGTTTTGCCATCGTGTCCCAGGTTGATCTACCGTAAGGGACAAAGCATAGGAGATAGGGTGGTCCGGAAAGTTTTAGACCAACCAATTAGAACATTGACCTTTTGGGATCAAAAGGGTTTCTTTGCCTGTCGTAAATGTTGAGCGTGTAGGGAGGTGGCCAAAACCATGAGGGGCATCAATACTTTTATCTCTCCTGCGAATGGTAAAGAGTTCAAGATTACAGAATTTATTACGTGCAATATGACACATGTTGTGTATGCACTAAGGTGTCCCTGTGATTTGTTATAGGGAGGACTAAACGACCCATGAGGGTACGAATAGCCGAGCATATAGCGAATATTAAACTTGGATACAAAGATCACAATGTATCCCTACACTTTAAGCTGTTTCACAACCAAGATCCATCGGGTCTCACCTTTTGGGGGGTCGATTGGGTGATCCCACCTTGGAGGGGATCCAACCTGGTCCGTGATCTGTCCAGACGTGAGACCTGATGAATCTATTTAACTGACCCCTTGGTTCCCAAGGGGTTAAATGACGATTTAGACATTAACTGTTTCATTAGTGATTATTAATCTTTTATTGCAATCTATCCAATTAATTTATATCTCTGATTCTGCATTGCCTGTCACCTATATGGTTATATTTTATTATGATGATTTTTTTAGAAATTGATGTAATCTTAATATTATTCTAATATTGTGCATTATATAATTTCATGTGTCTGATCTGTTGAGAGTGATTACTGTCACTCTCTGGTAGCTTTAGGGTTGCTTCCACCAGTTGGAGCGGGGTCGTGCAAAATTTACTTTGCCGGGTAATATCTGGCTTTGCACGTCCGTTCCGTAAGGGTGGAGGTAATTCTGAGGTGCTGTGGCTGCCGAGCCCTAGTTTATTTATATAATGCTTATTTTTGAATGACTGTCACTTATTTGGATATATTCCATTACAAAATTGTGTAAGAATGCCTTTTTAGAAATATATGCAATGTTATTATTATTGTAATTATTGTTCAATATACAGTTTTATATTTTATGTCTGTTGAGAGGGATCTGTGTCTCTCTCAGGTTATAGTAAGGCTGATTTCCGTCACTTGGAGCGGGGTTGTGCAAAATTTATTTTATCTGGCTTTGCACGTCCGTCCCATATGGTGAATTTATTACTGAGGCACTTTAGCTGCCGAGCCTCCTATGCAGAATGGTGTGAAGTGTGGTTGCCTGGAGACAGGTAAGCTTCGCCATGCATGGGCGGTGTTCGGAGGGCCTTCAGTGTATAAATTAGGTACATCGCATGGCCACGCCCTCTGTTGAAGTCGGAAGTGACGAAATGCGCCAGACGTGGCCGAGCGACGTACTGGAGGTGGAGATTGACAGCTCACGGAGAAGGAGGATTTGCAGGGCTGATTGGGCTGGCTTCCTCATCGCTCTCAAAGCACCGACTCCGGAAGTGGTGATACTGGCATGGTGGCTTTATGATTTCTAGGATAAAACAGTGCTACAACACCCTTTATGCTGATTACTTACCTGGTTTTGGTAAGTGCATCCCCTAAGGGGGACCTCTGTTTCTTCACGTGGTGCCTGAGTGATGGTGGAAGGTGCACTTAACATCTATTACCACGAGTTGAACATTGGGGATGCTCCAAAGCGCTGCTACAAATACTAGGACTATTTGTGTTTGGTTTTTTTGATTTTTGTTTTAATTTAGCAGGAGCTGACGGATAGGTGTGGATAGTGCTATCTTTAAGCGCTGAGCAGAGATTGTGGGCGGGTTTTTTTCTCTGATTGATACATCGAATAAAAATTATTGTTTTATTACAATCTGTATGTTTCCTGAGTGCCGAGATAGTCCAAGCTTGCAATTCCCTGATTGAGACCTGTAACTGGGGCAGGTCAAATTGTCCATCTTTCCAAAAGATTACCTGTGGTTTGAGGAGAACATTGGTCCAGGCAGCAGGCAGAGACATGATCAGGAACAGTCAAAGGAATTATCCAGGCAGCAGGCAGGAATATGGTCCATAAACTGTCCGGGGTCAGTACAAGCAGCAGGCAGAGATATAGTCAGCACAGCCAAAGTACAAAGCATTGGTCCAGGCAGTAGGTAGGAACATGGCCCATAAAAAGTCCTGGGTCATTACAGGCAGTAGGCAGAGATATGGTTAGCACAGCCAAAGTATTGGTCCAGGCAGCAGGCAGGAGCATCAGGCTTAGGGCCTCAGTCAGGTAATACCTGGGCACAGGGGTGTAGGCTTCTTCTCAGCCAAATCTCTTCAAAGCCTAGAGTATACCAAAAACTGTTTTTCTCTACTCTAAAGCCCCTCACATATGTGAGACCTCGGTGTTATCTTAAATCCCAATACTACAGTAGCAGGGTAAAAGATCAGACCAAGTGACAGGCAAAAAACATGGTCAATTAACAGGCCAAAGTCAGTGCAGGTAGAAGGTAGAAACGTGATTGATGAACAATCCAGACGGCAGGCAGAGGCATCGTCAATAAACAAGCCAGGGTAAGTTAAGGTGGAAGGCAGTGGCATGGTCAGTTGGGGCAGCAGGCAAATGATCAGCACAGCTATTATAAACAGGGAAATGGCAGATTATTAGAAATATGGGCTAATACGCTATATCACAAAATGTATTGGGACGCCTGCCTTTACAAGCACATGAACTTTTATGGCATCCCAGTCTCAGTCCATAGGGTTCAATACTGAGCTGGCCCACCCTTTGCAGCTATAACCGCTTCGATTTCTCTGAGAAGGCTGTCTAGAAGGTTTAGGAGTGTGTCTATGGGAATGTTTAACCATTTTTACAGAAGCACATTTGTGAGGTCAGGCACGGATGTTGACAAGAAGGCCTGATGTGGACAAGAAGGCCTTAGTTCCAGGGAAGGGAACTCTTTAGCTGAACAGCTGGGGTGTACACATGCATGCAAGTGAATGGGGCCACTATGCAACCGCACTGCCTGCCAAACAACACTGAAAAGTGATCTGACGATTTATTGCTTATCAGAGGAACACATACTTGCCAACAGTCCCTATTTTCCCAGGACAATCCCGAAAATGGGACCCTTGTCCCAATCTGAGCTCGTCCCCATCAAAATCCCGATATTTTGAGATTGTCCATGGAAAATAAGGACTTTGGCAGCTGCTCCCGTAGCTTCTGGCTTTAAAAAGATGGGCGCCGCAAAGTCCTCCCTGCTATCTAGCAGGCTTCTTTCCCCCTGTGTTCACTGCAGAGGGCAGAAGCGTCAAATCCATGCAGCCAATCGGCTTTTCTCAGTGTACAAGTATACAGTTTGCTTGTACACTGATGCCGGTGAGCTGCATGGATCGAACGACAACTCCCTTCTGCAGTGAACAACACAGACACGGGGAGCTCGGCCTCCCTGACGGAGAGCTCACAGCTGGGGTAATGGCGGCAGTCCCAGATCAAATTGTTTCATTCAGGAGGGACTCGACTACTGGAGGCACCTGTGATGTAAGGTAGGCACTACTGGGGGCACCTGTTATGTAAGGTAGGCACTACTGGGGGAACCTGTGATGTAAGGTAGGCACTACTGTGGGCACCTGTGATGTAAGGTAGGCACTACCGGGGCACCTGTGATGTAAGGAGGCACTACTGGGGGCACCTGAGATGTAAGGAGGCACTACTGGAGGTACCTGTGATGTAAGGAGGCACTACTGGAGGCACCTGTGATGTAAGAAGGCACTATTGGGGGCACCTGTGATGTCAAGAGGCACTACTGGGAGCATCTGTGATGTAAGGGGGCACTACTGGGGGCACCTATGATGTAAGAAGGCACTACTGGGAGCATCTGTGATGTAAGGAGGTACTACAGGAGGCACCTGTGATGTAAGTTGGCACTACTGGGGGCACCTGTGATGTAAGGTAGGCACTACTGGGGGCACCTGTGATGTAAGGAGGCACTACTGGGGGCACCTGTGATGTAAGGAGGCCCTATTGTGGGCATCTGTGATGTAAGGAGGCACTACTGGGGGCACCTGTGATGTAAGAAGGCACTACTGGGGGCACCTGTGATGTAAGGAGACACTACTGGGAGCACACGTGATGTAAGGAGGCACTAGTGGAAGCATCTGTGATGTAAGGAGGCACTAGTGGAAGCATCTGTGATGTAAGGAGGCACTACTGGGGGCACCTGTGATGTCAGGGAGGCACTACTGGGGTCACCTGTGATGTAAGGTCGGCTTCTCTCAGTGTACAAGTATACAGTTTGATTGTACACTGATGCTGGTGAGCTGCATGGATTGAACGACCCCTCCCTTCTGCAGTGAACAACACAGACATAGGGAGCTCGGCCACCCCGACGGAGAGCTCACAGCTGGGGTAATGGCGGCAGTCCCAGATCAAATTCAGGAGGGACTCGACTACTGGAGGCACCTGTGATGTAAGGTAGGCACTACTGGGGGCACCTGTGATGTAAGGTAGGCACTTCTGGGGGCAAATGTGATGTAAGGTAGGCATTACTGGGGGCACCTGTGATGTAAGGTAGGCACTACTGGGGGCACCCGTGATGTAAGGAGGCACTAGTGGAAGCATCTGTGATGTAAGGAGGCACTAGTGGAAGCATCTGTGATGTAAGGAGGCACTATTGGGAGCACCTGTGATGTCAGAGAGGCACTACTGGGGGCACCTGTGATGTAAGGAGGCACTACTGGGGGCACCTGTGATGTAAGGAGGCACTATGGGGACACCTGTAATGTAAGGTAGGCACTCCTGGGGGCAAATGTGATGTAAGGTAGGCACTACTGGGGGCACCTGTGATGTAAGGTAGACACTACTGGGGGCACTTGTGATGTAAGGAGGCACTACTGGGGGTACCTGTGATGTAAGGAGGCACTACTGGAGGCACCTGTGATGTAAGGAGGCACTACTGGAGGCACCTGTGATGTAAGAAGGCACTACTGGGGGCACCTGTGATGTAAACAGGCACTACTGGGAGCATCTGTGATGTAAGCGGGCACTACTGGGGGCACCTGTGATGTAAGGAGGCACTACTGGTAGCATCTGTGATGTAAGGAGGTACTACTGGAGGCACCTGTGATGTAAGGAGGCACTACTGGGGGCACCTGTGATGTAAGGAGGTACTATTGTGGGCACCTGTGATGTAAGGAGGCACTACTGGGGGCACCTGTGATGTAAGAAGGCACTACTGGGGGCACCTGTGATGTAAGGAGGGACTACTGGGAGCATCTGTGATGTAAGGAGGCACTACTGGGGGCACCTATGATGTAAGGTAGGCACTACTGGGGGCACCTGTGATGTAAGGAGGCACTATTGGGGGCACCTGTTATGTAAGGTAGGCACTACTGGGGGAACCTGTGATGTAAGGTAGGCACTACTGTGGGCACCTGTGATGTAAGGTAGGCACTACCGGGGCACCTGTGATGTAAGGAGGCACTACTGGGGGCACCTGAGATGTAAGGAGGCACTACTGGAGGTACCTGTGATGTAAGGAGGCACTACTGGAGGCACCTGTGATGTAAGAAGGCACTATTGGGGGCACCTGTGATGTCAAGAGGCACTACTGGGAGCATCTGTGATGTAAGGGGGCACTACTGGGGGCACCTATGATGTAAGAAGGCACTACTGGGAGCATCTGTGATGTAAGGAGGTACTACAGGAGGCACCTGTGATGTAAGTTGGCACTACTGGGGGCACCTGTGATGTAAGGTAGGCACTACTGGGGGCACCTGTGATGTAAGGAGGCACTACTGGGGGCACCTGTGATGTAAGGAGGCCCTATTGTGGGCATCTGTGATGTAAGGAGGCACTACTGGGGGCACCTGTGATGTAAGAAGGCACTACTGGGGGCACCTGTGATGTAAGGAGACACTACTGGGAGCACACGTGATGTAAGGAGGCACTAGTGGAAGCATCTGTGATGTAAGGAGGCACTAGTGGAAGCATCTGTGATGTAAGGAGGCACTACTGGGGGCACCTGTGATGTCAGGGAGGCACTACTGGGGTCACCTGTGATGTAAGGTCGGCTTCTCTCAGTGTACAAGTATACAGTTTGATTGTACACTGATGCTGGTGAGCTGCATGGATTGAACGACCCCTCCCTTCTGCAGTGAACAACACAGACATAGGGAGCTCGGCCACCCCGACGGAGAGCTCACAGCTGGGGTAATGGCGGCAGTCCCAGATCAAATTCAGGAGGGACTCGACTACTGGAGGCACCTGTGATGTAAGGTAGGCACTACTGGGGGCACCTGTGATGTAAGGTAGGCACTTCTGGGGGCAAATGTGATGTAAGGTAGGCATTACTGGGGGCACCTGTGATGTAAGGTAGGCACTACTGGGGGCACCCGTGATGTAAGGAGGCACTAGTGGAAGCATCTGTGATGTAAGGAGGCACTAGTGGAAGCATCTGTGATGTAAGGAGGCACTATTGGGAGCACCTGTGATGTCAGAGAGGCACTACTGGGGGCACCTGTGATGTAAGGAGGCACTACTGGGGGCACCTGTGATGTAAGGAGGCACTATGGGGACACCTGTAATGTAAGGTAGGCACTCCTGGGGGCAAATGTGATGTAAGGTAGGCACTACTGGGGGCACCTGTGATGTAAGGTAGACACTACTGGGGGCACTTGTGATGTAAGGAGGCACTACTGGGGGTACCTGTGATGTAAGGAGGCACTACTGGAGGCACCTGTGATGTAAGGAGGCACTACTGGAGGCACCTGTGATGTAAGAAGGCACTACTGGGGGCACCTGTGATGTAAACAGGCACTACTGGGAGCATCTGTGATGTAAGCGGGCACTACTGGGGGCACCTGTGATGTAAGGAGGCACTACTGGTAGCATCTGTGATGTAAGGAGGTACTACTGGAGGCACCTGTGATGTAAGGAGGCACTACTGGGGGCACCTGTGATGTAAGGAGGTACTATTGTGGGCACCTGTGATGTAAGGAGGCACTACTGGGGGCACCTGTGATGTAAGAAGGCACTACTGGGGGCACCTGTGATGTAAGGAGGGACTACTGGGAGCATCTGTGATGTAAGGAGGCACTACTGGGGGCACCTATGATGTAAGGTAGGCACTACTGGGGGCACCTGTGATGTAAGGAGGCACTATTGGGGGCACCTGTTATGTAAGGTAGGCACTACTGGGGGAACCTGTGATGTAAGGTAGGCACTACTGTGGGCACCTGTGATGTAAGGTAGGCACTACCGGGGCACCTGTGATGTAAGGAGGCACTATTGGGGGCACCTGTGATGTAAGGAGGCACTACTGGAGGCACCTGTGATGTAAGGAGGCACTACTGGAGGCACCTGTGATGTATGGTGGCACTACTGGGGGCACCTGTGATGTAAGGAGGCACTACTGGGGGCACCTGTGATGTAAGGAGGCACTATTGGGAGCATCTGTGATGTAAGGAGGCACTACTGGGGCGTCTGTGATCTAAGGAGGCACTACTGGGGGCACCTGTGATGTAAGGAGGCACTACTGGGGGCACCTGTGATGTAAGGAGGCACTACTAGGAGCATTAGTGATGTAAGGAGGCGCTAATGGGGGCATCTGTGATGTAAGGAGGCACTACTGGGGGCACCTGTGATGTAAGGAGGCACTACTGGGGGCACCTGTGATGTAAGGAGGCACTACTGGGGGCATCTGTGATGTAAGGAGGCATTACTGGGAGCCCCTGTGATGTAAGGAGGCACTACTGGGGGCACCTGTGATGTTAGGAGGGACTCTACTGGGGGCACCTGTGAGGTAAGGAGGGACTCTGCTGGGGGCACCTGATGGCATCTGGTAGCAGACGACAGTGCCAAGTGACACACTTGGGGCTCCCACTGATTCTGCATCTTGGTGAGTTGAACTATTTAATTTTACATTACAATGTAATAATAGAAATATTGCACTTCAATCATCCTGACACCATACTAACCATGATGTCGGGATGATTGAAGCGCTAAAACCAGGTGTTTGGAGTATCTTTATCTGCTGATTTGTTAAACTTACGTATTGCTATTGTAGTGTAGGATCTGGGCCTGCTGTCCCTCCATCCCTCTTTCTTTTCTTCCTTCTCTCTCCTTCACTCCCTATCTCTTTCTTTCTTTCTCTATCTCTCTCGCCCTTTCTGCCTCCATCCCTCGTTCATTTCAGACTCAAACCATACCCCCTTGGAGCCAGGCCCCCTCTTTGAGCCACGACCAATGTTTAGTTTAAACCACGCCCATTTTTCACCGCGACACGCTTCCCGCGCAGCATCTTTTTCCCTGCTCTGTGACACACCTCCAAATGAATGGCCCGCCCCCTCATTATAATAAGACTCCACCTATAGACAAAAAAGTGCCCCTATAAATTTTTTGCCAATGTTGGCAACTATTGGAACAGTAGTGTGAATGCACTCTAAAAGGGATCTGGGTGGCAATACACTTTTTTATTTATCAATTTTATAATGTTTGTAGTGTAAACTGCCTCCTTTCACAGTGAACATCAGTTTTACAGTGCAGAACCGTGGCACAACTGCAATCCGGGCGTTTGACATGTGGGTGTGGTGCAGGTCCAATGTTATCAATGGGCAAGTTAAAAATGCTGTGACTGCATGGAGGATAGAGAGCCCAGCGGGCACGCCAGAATGTGAAAATTTCACTGGGGGGGGGGGGGGGGGGGGGGGG
>BLSH010240563.1:108096-151277 GCA_018402905.1 Glandirana rugosa
ACACGGGACACCCCACTGACGACAAATAGGTCTCGCCCTTTTTACGACCAGTGGTATAAGATACCGTTAGTGCCCATACAAAAACATTGCAAAAAGTAAGTGAACTTTTCCCTTCAAGTAAAAACCACGTAGAAAAAATGAAAATTTTTACGTTGACTGAACACACTTGACGAGTTATCCTAAATTTATATTTTTTTTTTTCACGGAAATGTTAGTGAAATTTCACCAGTAATCCGAGGTAAATCTACCCTGCGATAAAATTGGACGGGACTTGCTAAAAAAGAAAAATGTCGATCTTCGGACGCAGATTTTGTAAAACGGTGCAAAACGTAGTACAACGTCGCACGACCGCGCAATTGTCAGTTAAAGCGACGCATCGCCGAATCGCAAAAAGGGCTCCGGTCCTAAAGCTGGAAATCCTTCCGGTCCTTAAGTGGTTAAAAGCTCTCCCAGACGCAAACGCTGCATGCAAAACGTGGCAAAATGTTTTAGACGCAGGCTTCTAGCTGTAAAAAGAAAAAATCGTTCAGGGCAGGTTAAAATAGCGTCCCATCTAAATGGAGCCTAATGACCACTTTAAAGTGATTGTAAAGGCACTTTTTTTTTTTATATTTAAATCCTATTGAGCAGTTCACACAAGTCAGTTGCATTTTTAAAAGTAAAAAAGATGCACCAAAAATGAACTTCCCTTTTCAAGTGAATGAAAAACGTTACAAAAACATACCCGTGATTGCCATAGAATATGGTGACCAGCATTTTTCCCGCTCTGGATAAACAGCAGTCACCCCACAGGGCACATAAAAAAATGCAGCTTTATACCATGCTGGCAGCAGTCGGTGCGAGCTCTCCGTGTGTGTCAGAGCAGAATGCTGCTTAGTTTTCTTTTTAAACTTTGAAGTGTTAAAAATAACACCTCATTCCTGTCTGTGCACAGTGACATTCGGTACCTCCCGTTGCACTGCATTAAAATGCTACATGGCCACATTATACTGCAGCTCGCTGCTGCATTGCAAGGTAAGCAAGACGCATGGAAGATGACTGTTTACAATGCAGGTTAGTGTTAACACATCTGTAGGGTAGACTACAAACCCTAGGGGCTCGTTTACACCATAGTCTGCATGCTTGCCATGCATTTTTTGAAAATAATTTTCATTTATTTCAATTATTTTATGCGTTTATTCTCCACAAGACTGCATCTGGTTTAGATGAGCTCTAAAAGGTATACAGGTGCATCTCAAATTAGAATATCATCAAAAAGTTAACTTATTTAAGTAATTCAATTCAAAAAGTGAAACTCATATATTTTATATGTATGCGTTACACACAGAGTGATATATTTCAATTTTAATTTTGATGATTTTTGGCTTACAGCTAGTGAAAACCCAAAATTCAGTATCCAAAAATTAGAATATTACACAAGACAAATAAAAAAAAAGGATTTTTAATACAGAAACGTTGGCTTACTGAAAAGTCTATGTACAGTATAGTATGCAAAATACCAATACTTGGTCGGGGCTCCTTTTGCATGACCTAGTGCAGCGTGGCATGGAGGCGATCAGCCTGTGGCACTGCTGAGGTGTTATGGAATCCCAGGTTGCTTTGATAGCAGCCTTCAGCTCATCTGCATTTGTTGGGTCTGGTGTCTCATCTTCCTCTTGACAATACCCCACAGATTCTCTATGGGGGTCAGGTCAGGCGAGTTTGCTGGCCAATCAAGCACAGTGATACCATGATCATTAAACCAGGTATTGGTACTTTTGTCAGTGTGGGTAGGTGCCAAGTCCCGCTGGCCAATGAAATCAGCCTATCCGTCAAGCTGGTCAACAGAGGGAAGCATGAAGTGCTCTAGAATTTCCTGGTAGAGGGCTGTGCTGACTTTAAACTTGATAAATTACAGTGGACCAACATCAGCAGATGTCATGGCTCTCCAAATCATCACTGTGGAAACTTTACACTGGACCTCATGAAACTTGGATTCTGTGCCCCTCCACTCTTCCTTCAGACTCTGGGACCTTGATTTCCAAATAAAATGCAAAATTTTCCAAATACTGTAGCTGCTGACTTTTAAAATAAGGACACTTACCTGTCCAGGGAGTTTGCGATGTTGGCACCCGAAGCCAACCCCTCCCTTGGCTCCGGCATCCTAATTAAGGGAAACAGGAAGTGAAGCCTTGTGGCCTTCACAGCCTGTTTCGTACTGCGCATGCGCTGCATGTTCTGGATGGTCCCTGCTGTCTTCTGGGACCTGTGTGTGCCCCACCTCGCCAGAATATGGAGGAGGGGCCGTACATGCCGTAGTTCGGCGGACTTTCCCTGGAAGTGGGAGCAGATACTTGGATTTGACAGGTATCTGCCCCTCCCTCCCCCCTGAAAGGTGCCAAATGTGGCACTGGAGGGGGGGATCCGATCTGCGGAAGTTCTGTTTATGGGTGGAACTCCACTTTATGCTCAGTTCACACTGCTGCGAATTTAAGCTGTTGCGATAGATTACATTCGCAAGTCATCTCCAATAACATGGTGTTCTATCAGGGCCGTTCACACAGATGCATTGCGAATCTAATCCGTGAAAAAAGGGTCCTGTGCGAGTTTAATGCGTGTGTGATGATGTGCATTGCGAATTTAGCTCCATAGACTACAATAGAACACAGATTGAAAATGCAATCTCTCATTCACATCACTGCGGTAGCTGTCCTCTCCTCCTCCTCACACCCCCCCCCCCCCTTCCCCTCACTGATTCACTTCCTGTGAGGACAGTTTACTAGACAAAATGTCTGGCAGACACAGGAAGATGGGTTGAAAACGGGGACCTTATTAGACTGGTGCGACACAGGCAGTACCTCTGGGACAGCCGGGACCCGCAGCACAAGGATTCTGCAAAAAAGAAAAGAGGATGGCAAGAAATAGTCGTCACCCTGTTTCCTGAGTGGGACAGCTTAACACACACGGTGCAGAAAGATCTACGTAAGTATAATAGCCCCTCTTCATGCAAGCAGACGTTAGGGTCAGCTAGTCCTAATCCTAACCCAGCTAATCCTAAACCAGCTAACAGCTGTGTTAAGGTTAGCTGCTCTAGGGTTACCTGATTTATGGTTTTGGTATACGAATATCTATATATACACAAATACACACAAACTGCAAAATAATGTAATTTATTTTAAGCAATGAAAATAGACAGCTTGCATTATTTTCAGCAGTGTTGTAACGTTTTAAGACTCAATTGCATCTAGCTGCCAGGAAACCTGTCCATTTTCTGACATAAAGTACTCAGTGAAATCCTGGCAAACATTTTCCCTAATGTAGTTTCCACGGGTTCGGATCCATGTTGGATTCTCAAGGTCATGCATCAAGGAATCCTCGAATATGTACCCATCTCGATCACGAACAAAATTGTGCAGTGCACATTCTGCTTGCACTGCACCAATAGCATGTTCTGTAGTCAGGCAAATGGCAAGTATGCCAAAAGCACATTCCATTACACCTCTTGCCCTTGATAGTCGGTAATTAAATATCCTCTTTTCAATAGTAAGTCCTCTATTAGCATATAGCCTTAGAAGGTGCTCTGAAATAGGGAATGCCTCATCCCCAACAAAAACATAAGGTAAAGGTTGATTTGTTCCAGAAAGGGGGGAGTTATCAGGAAGGTTAAGTGAGTTTTCCCTAAGCATCTTGCCAAAAGAAGAATGAGAGAAGATGCTAGAGTCAGAGCTACTTCCATACGAACCTAAATCCACGTAGGTAAAAGACTAATTGGCATCGGCCACCGCCATAAGAATGAAATAAAAATATTTTTTGTAATTAAAGTATTTTGAGCCACTACCAACTGGGCTGATTATTCTTATGTGCTTTCCATCTACTGCACCAAGACCATTTGGAAAATTACACTGCTGCAAAAACTTGGGCAATTTTGGTCCAGTCTTCCTTCGTTGGCTTCTTCATCACCAAATCTTTTAAAACTTGCCAGATAACTCCACAGGTTTCGTGCACAATACAACTCACTGTTGATTTACCCAGCTTGAATTCGTAATGTAGACTGGCAAATGAATTGCCGGTAGCTAGGTACCTGAAAAGGAGAAGGATAATTAATACTGTACTTTATTTTCAGTTTTTGCTCTACAAACGAGGTGGCATAGTCTCCGAGATAACTATACGAAATATCCGAGGGAAGCCAAGAGTGGGTCAGCAGGGAAGAAAAAAAAAACATTCTCAAACCGGTTCTGGAAATGAGGAGGTAACCTATTATTCAATCCTTCTTTCCTTCTCGACCTCCCTCGTTCCCTATACCTCCTCAACCTCTCTCATTTGCGTTTCACTAGCATGTATGTGACATATGTATTACCAACTAATGACAAAACTAGTAACATGAACAATTTCTTATTACAGCACAGAAGCAAGCTGGGAGGAGGTGGATGAGGAGGAAGATGTGCCTGCTCCATGACCACCTGTTCAATCACCTGATGAAGCGGAGAACACAGTGGGCAGCAGTCCTTTACAACAATCCCCAATAGAGCAGCTTCATTTTTAAACTATGGAGGCAGCAGCTTTACAGGCTCCCATACTGCATCAGATGCCAGACCAAACAGAGGCTAATACACCTATTAATACTCCTGTCCGTGAACGGCCTAGGTCTAATAGCCGAGCAAGGAATAGTAGGAGAACTCCAGAAGTGGGCGATGATGGGACGGAACAATTACTTAGTATTGTCTCCAGAATATCCAAACAATTGGAAGCACAAAGCTGCCTGCATACCTTGTTCGCCATTAGCTTAGTACCTCTTCTGAAAGACATACCTGAGGAACAGTACTTTAGGATGCGAATGACTGTGCAGTAGTGTATCCACTCCTTCTGCCTGCTGAGCAATCCTATATATGACCAACAAATAACCACCCTTCCTCCTCCACCCCAATGCGCACCAAACCCTTACCCTTCCAGCTTTAATGATGCTACAAGTGGGTATGATAAGCCTTTTTCGAGAATCCCACATCCCATTCTGTCTCCAATGCCCTCTGTTATTGCCCCAGTACCTACTGTGATTTCCACCCCTCTCATGCTTGTTCAAAAGCCAACTCCAGTGGCCCCCACCCATCCCTCAAGTAACCATCCCTCTCTTCAATCAGCTACAAAAGTTCTTCAATGGCTCATCTCTATCATAAGAATCCACCTGTTGCCCAAACTATGCCCCCGTCCCATCCAATCCAGCGCCCTACAATAATTCAGAAGTTGCCGCCAACAAGCAATTTTCTTTGTAAATGTCACAGCTGGCCTCTAGAAATTCTCCACTGGCCCCTAATGTGCCTGTTTTGCACCCTCCATATGGCCAGCACACCAAACAACCCATGTCACAATATTCAAAGGTCTCAGGGCCAAGATCTAATGTGGATGGCACAAACCAATTCCAGGAGCAAAGTATGGGAGAAGATGATGGTTCCCCAACCTTTTACAATCTTTAAAAATTTACATTGTTCTTTTATTATGACTATGGCAAAGTATGTTGTAAATGTTCATATGTTTTGAGCATAGTTATTTAATGCCTGTGGCAGGTTATGTTATTCTTGTTATAATTTTATAATGCAGTTCTTGTATGCCTGTGGCATAGTTCTTGTGACAATTCTTAGTTCTGAGAATGTGTGAAACTACATTTGATGAATTAAATTTTCTAAAAAAAATTTGGACCATACTTTGAAGTGCATTTTTGATTGGCCATGGGTACTATGGTCAAAATATGTAAAATTGTATGGTTTTATAAAAATTTTACCTAATAATCGCCCAGCTGGCGCCACACTTTTCCTGAAGTTGGTGTTCTGATGTTGTAAATTGCTGTAAATCAGTCAAAGTAATTTGCGGAAACTGAAAATAATACATACACAGATAAGAGGTAATATTACATAGTTAGTAACAGAGGAATCATATTATCAACTGGGGTGAAAAGGTGGGAAAGTTGGGATGTGGGGTGAGGGATAGAGGGGGGTGTGGGGTGAGGGATAGAGGGGGGTAGGGGGTGAGGGGGGATAGAGGGGTTAGGGATAAAGGGAGTAGGGATTGAGGGGTGAGGTGGTGAGAGATAGAGGGGATAGGGATTGAGGCGTGAGGGATAGAGGAGATAGGGATTGAGGGGTGTCATGGTTAGGTGGGTTTGGGTTTGCTGGTATATGGGTTGGCTGCGTTAGGGTTAGAACTTTCAAATAATTACTCACCTCTCCACTGACATACGAGCGTAGTTAAAAAAATTCTCACATAAATCATTATACATGATGGTGAACTGGCCTCTCTGCTCCCTATTTGCAATTACAGGGTGGACCCAGTATCTTCTGCTTGTGTGCATCATCCTCCTCTTCCGTTTTTTCTTTTTTACCAGGACTGCAGCAGTAGCAGTGGCTACTGCTGCCATAACCAAGGGCAACGAATGGTGATACATGCTGAAAAACAAAATAATCCACTCTCCACGCTGCTCTCTACACATTACACATAAACCAGGAAGTAAACAGGAAATTGTACAGCTATTTTGACATCAGCATACACACTGGGTTCTATTGGCCAGATAAAACATTGCAATCCCCTCCCAAGTGACAAACGATTTGCAGTAGATTCGCAAGAACACATGTAGAACTGAACTGAAAAAACTTGCACTGCAATCGTATTAGATTCGCAGAACAATCTCACCACAGCAGTGTGAACCGAGCCTTAAAGTACAATAAGTGTTGGTGATACTCATACATACCATCAAAATGTTTTTTCCAAGAACCAAGACACATGGTCTGATATTACCCAAAAGAGTTTAAATTGGTTGTATACATTGTTACTCAGAGTAGAAACAAGTGAGGAAAAAACAAAGAGATGACCCATGAGGGCAAGTGGGTAGAAAGTCTCTAAATCAATAGAGAAGTAAAGCTGGCTGTCAACAGAGAGATAACATCAATTCAGGCTGATCAAATTCTACTAAATTTCTTTGGGCAATTTCTTCCCTCATAAAGACAATTTGAACCATGTTATTAGTTTTCCTCCAAGTGGACAGGGTGTGGGGGTGGCAAACAGGATTTCCCACAATGCATAAAATGCAGCATAAAAAATAAACTCCTTTTGTTTGTGTGAAGTCTTTAACCATTTCCGGTAGAATGCAAATAGCCTTTGAACATCTCATGTAGTTTGTTTGCAGGCTGGAATTTAGGCATGGTAGAGAGACCAATCTTTCAGATCCCAGATGGGTAGAAAAGCAGGAAGCAGAGGTCTGTCCCCAGTCAAGATGAGTGGAGGGGCAGGAAATGCTATGTGTGTCTAGGAAGACTCAGTCTACCAATGCCTCCCATGCAGATGACCCCTACATGTCCCGCCCACTGGGCTAGCGCAGCGTCATTGCTAAGGGCATGGCACTAAGCAGGTCGGAGATGCGTCTATGGTGTGTAATCCTGCTCAATATGCTGGAACTCAGCGGCCCCTTGCCTCCTACAACAAAGGCAATAGTTCTCCACATCAGAAGTGGCAGTACCCAGGACGGACCACTCCCCCCTCCACTCATAAAAACACTGTACCCGAGGCTGGTAACCCCTCTCTGCCCCCAGCCCGAGCTATGCTTGCTGTCTCTGACCATTTCCTGTAGTGCGTCCAAACTCTGAATGCTCACAGGTCTTGACCATCCAGTTTATTTTCCATGGCTTCCGCTTTTAGAAAATATATGTATATAAAAATAATGCTGATTTTAACATGGATGTGAAAATGTTCAAAATTGACCATGACAGCAAGTGGTTAAAACACTGGAATTGCGCATTCAAACACGCATTCCTGTGCGGTGCCTTTTGAAAGATCCTCACTTTGAATAGGCTACAAAATGCACTGGACCACCTAAAAAGTAATATTAAAGCCTCTTACACATGATGCGATTGTTGTTCGACCACACGTCAAACTTTTGCCAAAATCGGCTGTCCGTGATTTTGTCTAGCGTACTGACGGAAGTCAAATTATAGTTCGACAAAGCCGAACGTAGTGATATGTTACGAGCGTATAAAGAGGAAGGTCAGGTGAATGTGAATTACGAACACAGGTTTACACGACCGGACACTTCCGGGTCGTTCCTGGGTTCCGAGCATGCGTGTTTGTACTTACAACTTTTGTTTGTCCAACTTCTGTACAAACGAGCCGAAAATCGGATGACACCTTTTTGGCAGACAAAAGTTTTCTAGTCTCATACAACTTCTGTTGGACCATAATTGAAAATCAGTTGTCGAATGGAACGTAATAACGGTCGGATTATTGTACGACAGGCTGACGTACAACAGTTTTCGGCCGATAATTGCACAGTGTGTACAGGCATTTACATTACTTTTAAAACCACACTGGTGCTCGCAAATGCAAAGTGTTTGCGATCTGCGTTTGGTTGTTCCATTAATAATAAATTAGCACCCACATGCAGATCGCAATGACAGTGCGTTTGAACGCGGTATGGGAACCACGCACTGAACACACCTTTCCCATACTGCATCTGGTGTAAACTGACCACTATGCTTCTAATAGAGACAGACAGATGACCAAGAAATGGATACATACACCATGAGAAAGTGTACAACCAACAATTCACAGTGTGTGTAAATGAAGAATTAAAAAAAAAAAATACACAGAGGAAACACAAAAGAGGGTTACCTGCCAAACATTGGTGTGCGCAGCCTATTGCATTAGGGTATGCACATCAGAACACAAACACGCATGCATGTATACCAGCAGAGCAGTGGACAGTGTCAGTAATTCTTTTTTTTTTACAATATTAATTTTTAACATTTTTTTTTAGGAGCCCCGCTATGGGGCTTTGGTGAAATATCAAGGGTCTAAACAGACCCCTGATGTCTCACTTTTGAAACAGAGAAAGAAACCAAGGACAGAGATTTCCCAGTCCCTTTCTCTGCAGCCTGCAGATACAGATCACTCACTGTGTTCATTCAGAAAAGGAAGGCCAGTTAATGAAATATTTACCAACTCTTTCCCCGCTCCTGAAAGCAGAGGAGGGAAGCTGGCAGCATTGCAGGGGGGATACGGGAAGCACAGGGAATTGGCACCACACAGGGTGATTAGAGTGTGCCCAGGAACACTCGACACACCTTATGCGCACACCTATGCTGCCAAAGAATTTGTTTGGCAGGGTAGAAAACCTGATTTTCTTTACTGCAAATTAGTAATACTTACAGGTCTTGTCCCACCTCCAGCCTGTGATTGCCCAGTAAAGTAGACAAACATTAGACTGAAAAGTGCATCTCATTCACTCTGCTGAAATCTCCACATGCAGAACAACTGTTGGCTTCTTGTGCTGCTTCTTTAGGTATCAGCCAAATGATCAGACGTACAGTAATTTGCAACATTAAATTTATTGTGTGATTGCAAGATAGATTTACAATGTCAACAAGGTGTTAAAGGGGCATGTAACAAACATATGACAAACTATAACGGGCAGCGCAACCATTGTAGTATGGAGTTGCTTTGGAGAAGTTTAAACATAGGCCTCTAGGTGGCAGTACAATGCAGAATAACAGTACAGAGAATACAAAGCATACAGTATGAAGAAATCGTTAGTAATAAACAGCACAAAACAGTTCAGTCTAATGTAAGCACAGTGCTTGCAATTCTCTGGGGGTTAACACCTCTCTCACGAGGAGGTTGGCTGTAGCTGGTAGTCAAGGTGATTGACCACAATGATCTCTGGACAGGCTCCACTGAACGGAGGCAGAAGGATTCTCTGGTCTGAATGTCCAGATAGCAGCAGCATTCCCAAAAATGGATGTACAAGGAGGCAGTTGAAGATGCGGGGCCACCCCAGCTCTGGGGTGTGTTAGCACAGTGTCCACCACAGTGGTTGGTACTTAAAGTGATACTAAATTCTCAGTTTTTTTTTGTTTTAAAATAACAAATATGTCATACTTACCTTCTCTGTGTAGTGGTTTTGCACAGAGCAGCCCTGATCCTCCTCTTCTCGGGTCCCTCGCCGGTGCTCCTGCCCCCTCCCTCATGCCGACATGTACTTACCTGCTGTGTGCAATGGTTTTGCTCAGAGCAAACCCAGTCCTCTTCCTTTTGGGTCCCCTGCCGGCAGTCCTGGTTCCTTCCCCCTGCCGAGTGCCCCCAATAGCAAGCCTCTTGCTTGTCACTGAGCCACACTCCTGTGAATGGACATTATCTATTCACACACTGTTTGCTGCTTGGTGCCATCCCCCACTCTCTCCTCATTGGCTGTGATTGACAGCAGCAGGAGCCAATGGCTCACTCTGCTGTGTGAGCCATTGAGGAGAGAGAGACATCTGGGAGGGCCGCTGCTCAGGTAAGTATAAGGGGAGCTGCACCCAGAATTTTTACCTTAATGCATTAGGGTAAAATGCCTTCTGCCTTTAGAACCACTTTAAGCCTTGATCACATGAACATCTAGCCCAGGAACCTTTTCCA
This sequence comes from Glandirana rugosa, assembly GCA_018402905.1. Taxonomy (NCBI): domain Eukaryota; kingdom Metazoa; phylum Chordata; class Amphibia; order Anura; family Ranidae; genus Glandirana; species Glandirana rugosa. The sequence goes on from BLSH010240563.1 coordinate 118,510, forward strand.
CTCTGTTTTCTTCCTGGATGGTCCCTCTTTTGGGTGTCATCACTGCCTGCATGACATGGAGAGCTCCAATTGGCTTGCCAGCAGAGGGTTTCTCTCAGGATCCAGAAGTGGACTGACATCAAACTTAGGTGAGTGGAGGATGCTGGCTGATTAGGGTTAGCATGTGGAGCTGAACTAATGGTCTTTGCAAGTGGAAACGGTGACTTGCATGAGGGAACATAGGTGAGCTTGGCTGTAAGTTAAAACTGCATGCTCTTGTGCTCTCATCTGGCAGCGTGCACACCAGAAACAACAAAGAAGGACCCCCCCCCCACACCTGGTAACAGCTAACGTGCACAGTCTCTGCTGTTCTCTAATGCACAGTGTCTCTGACCACCTCAGGGTGGAAAACTGTAGAATTTTTAGCCCCTGGGCATGTTCAAAAGTCCTACTGATTGTGGGAGCACCCTGGATTGTAGGAAAAGGAATTAAGGGGCCTTCACCTGTTACTGAAAAAAATGAGTAAATGGGAACTCTACTACAGTTACACTGCTTGCGCTTACAAAATATGTTTAAGTGTGCATCAATGACTACAGAGCTGTGTTAATTTGTGTATTTATATCTGCTTGGAGACCAACTTTAACCACTTCAATACCAGGCACTTTCAAACCCTTCCTTTCCAGACCAATTTTCAGCTTTCAGCGCTGTCGCACTTTGAATGAAAATTGCGCTGTAATGCAACACTGTACAGTACCCAAATGAAATTTTTATCATTTGTTTTTCACACAAATAGAGCTTTCTTTTAGTGGTATTCAATCACTACTGGGGTTTTTATTTTTTATGCAACAAATGAAAAAAGACCACATTTTTTTAAAAAAAATGCATTTTTCTTAGTTTTTGTTAAAAAATTTAGCAAATAAGTAATTTCTCTTCATAAATTTTGACCAAAAATGATACTATGACAGATGTGATGGGGGACAGATGTTTTATGGGGACAATGACAAGTGTATGGGGATAGGGGGTATCAGTGGTGCTTGGTGTTCTATTTGAGGTGGAATCTGTGACAGCTCTCTATATAAAATTATCCTCATACAGAGAGCTGTCACAGAGCTGCAGATTCCCCCACGTGTCTCTGTTTACATTGTGACGGCTGTGATTGGATACAGCCATCATGTGATCAGGAGGGCCAATTACAGCACCCATATCCCGATCTCCGCTTGGCCGGGTCCTGTGATCATAATGATCACAGGATCGAGCTGCAGCATGCCTAGTGGCTGCGCTGCAATCGCTCGTTCTGAGGGACGTTCCTGAATATCCACTCAGAACGGTGAGGCGCCCACCTGGCTGTATATGTACATTGGCCTGGTAGGAGGTGGTTAACCAGTACAGGACCACGCTATAGCCGAAAGATGGCTACAGCGCGGCTCTGAAATTCCCGGAGGACGTCTATAGACTTCCTGCCTCGTGCGCGCTCCCGGCACGCTCTTGCGGCCGCCGCGCGCTGCATGGACGTGCCCTCGGGTTGGGTGGACTCGATGTCCGCTCAAGACCCGCCGATCACTTGTAGCAGCCTCAGAACGGGGAACCGCCGATGTAAACACGGAGGTTCTCCGTTCTGTGAATGGGACATACCAGATCTACTGATCCCTGTCACTGGGATCAGTTAGATCTATTATGTCCCGACCAGCCCCGGTCCCCACAGTTAGAACACACCCAGGGAACACAGTTAACCCCTTCACTGCCAATGACATTTATACAGTAATCAGTGGACATTTAAATTTCTGATCGCTGGATAAATGTCATTGGTCCCAAAAATGTGTCAAAAATGTCCGACATGTCCGCTGCAATATCGCAGTCCCAATAAAAATCGCAGATCGCCGCCATTACTAGTAAAAACGCCATAAATCTATTCCCATAGTTTGTAGACGCGATTGCTTTTGCGCAAACCAATCAAAATACGCCGATAAGAATTTTTTTTTTTTACCAAATATGTAGAAGAATATATATTGGGCAAAACTGATGAATAATTTTCTTTTTTATATTTTTTTTTGGATATTTATTATAGCAAAAAAGTAAAAAATATTGTTCTTTTTTCAAAATCATCGCTCTTTATTTGTTTATAGCGCAAAAAACAAAAACCGCAGAGGTGATCGAATACCACCAAAAGAAAGCTCTATTTGTGGGGAAAAAAATGATAAAAATTTTGTTTGGGTACAACGTCGCACAACCGCGCAATTGTCATTCAAAATGCGACAGCGCTGAAAGCCTAAAATTGGTCTGGGCAGGAGGGGGGTTTAAGTGCCCAGTAAGGAAGTGGTTAAAATGATACTTAAGTCTTTTTTTTTTCTTTAAAAATAACAAGCATATTATACTTACCTGCTCTATGCAGTGGTTTTGCACAGAGCAGTCCAGATCTTCCTCTTCTCGGATCCCTCACCTGCGTTCCTGGCCCCTCCCTCCTGCCGAGTGCCCCCACAACAAGCAGCTTGCTATGGGGCACCTGATCTGAGCCGCTGCTCTTTGTGTCCATTTGGGCAGGATGCTGTGGCTCAGCACCGCCCCCTCTCTCTCTTCTCATTGGCTCAGTGACTTTGATTGACAGCAGCGGGAGCCAGTGACGCCCGCTGTGTGTCTAAGGGAGAGTCCTGGGCAACTGAGAGGGGCTGCTGCACACAGAAGGTTTTTTTTTTATCTTAATGCATAAAGATAAAAAACCTTCTGCCTTTAGAACCACTTTAAGAAAGATCATTGTGGGGCGAGAGCTCCATACTGCCTTCCCGTAGTCTCTTGTAATTTATAGAAATACAAAGTACAAAACACGTCAGATTTTCCTGACACTCACTGGAACTGAAGAAGTAGATTAGATAATACACAAAATGTCTTCAACATTACAGAATAAGACCAGTTGAATGTGACTAGCTACTACTAGCTATACTATGGTAAATGAGAATCCCCACAGACATGTCACAGAAATTTGAAATCTGACACATAATTTGGACTACAGCAAGCTAACTACTTAACTGCTATATGCTGGTGAGGGCATGTGCTTATTAGTAGTCATGGACAGAGGAATCAACAGCTGCGTTGCTGGTTGTCCAGATCTTCAATTCAGTTCACAATTTAAAGTAGTTGTAAACCCTTACATATACCCAGTGAAGGGAATAGCCTCAGGTGATACACAGATATGAAACAAATCCTCCTACATAAGTTGTACCTATTAATCTGCAGTCTTCTCTGCTTTACCTGCATTCAAAGTGCTGAATTTTAATGAAAAAGGGGGTGGAGAACTGAAGTTACACCCTGCAGAGCTCAGGGAGGAGAGCTGATTGGAGGAAAGGGACATACCCCCTTCACATAGCACACAGGAACAGAGCTGAGGCTGTCAATCAGCTGGAGGTCCCTCCCCTGTCACCATTTTTCTCTTGGTCTCAAGAAAACTTCTCAGAAGTGATTAATGCTGATAGGAGAGGAATAAAAACAGCAGACAGAAATGCCACTTGGTGCTCTTAATTGAGACAAGTACACACAATAGAAGGAGATGCTTTGTTCATATCTGTGGTTTATAACCACTTTATTTCTTTATTTCCTCTTAATAAAATATTTATATTGGTTTTGTATAAAATAGGTGACACATTCCTGGTACATGGAACCAATAATGTGTTCAATTTTTTTGTTTTTTTGGCTATTGATGCTTTGGTTCTTAATCACAAAATGTTCCAGTTTAGTTTTAGAGTTGTGAATAGACAAAAAGGGTTTGTGTTTCTGAAATATGTGGGCTGGCGGAAATTACAAGAGGATATTGTCCTCAACTTCAGCTAATATATTTTGCAGTATATTGACTTATATACTATAAAGGAAAAGCAGTAATAGCTTTACAGCAGTGTTCCCCAACCCAGTCCTCAAAGCCCACCAACAGGTCATGTTTTCAGGATTTCCCTCAGATGAATCAGCTATCGTAATTACTAAGGCAGTGAAACTGATCAAATCACCTGTGCAAAATAATGGAAATCCTGAAAACATGACCTGTTGGTGGGCCTTGAGGACAGGGTTGGGGAACACTGCTTTACAGAGCATAGAAAACTGTGGCCAAATGCATAAAGACAGGCTGCTATGTATTTTTGTAGACCACAACTAATTTTTAGCCCCAGCCTATCGCTGGGTGGGAGTAAGGCTAGGGCCAAAATAGTCTAGAGTTAAGCTGGCTGTACACTGTCCGATTTTTTTTTTTTTTTTTACCTGTGTGCTGAACGACAGATTTTTAACAGATTCCTTCACCCATGCTACACAGCACGGGTGGACTAATCATCCTACAGGACTATTGCAAAAATACCTGAGCAGCGGCTACATCTGTTTAGATGCAGCTGCTGTTTGACCCAAAAAAATCTCCAGCAGGATGCTTTGACAAAGGTGGGTCGATCAACTTATGTAGAATGGAGTGGGTTCAGCAGAACCACCCACTCTGATGAAGCAGCCCCACACCGGAGACTTTTTAAAGCTCAATCATACTACTAAAATTGGTGGCGACTTAACAGCTTCCCGACAGCCGTACGACTATAAGCGGTGACAGCGTGGCTTCGTCCCCTGAATCGCCGCTTATAGTGGTCACTTTAGTGCACAGCGGCTAGGGGGCGGAGTGCGTGCCGCCGTGCGCTTGTGCCCGCCCCACGCTCCCTGAGCGGGGCCGCGGGTCGGGCGGACTCGATGTTCGCCAGCGACTCGCGATGCCCTGTTACAGAGCCAGAACGAGGAACCGCTGATGTAAACACAGCGGATTCCCGTTCTAACGGGCGGCATGTAAGAGATCTACTGATCCCTGTCACTGGGATCAGTTAGATCTCTGGTGCCCCTGCCAGCCCAGTCCCCTCACAGTTAGAACATGCATAGGGAACACAGTTAACCCTTTCACTGCCCCCTGCAGGTTAACCCCTTTACGGACAATGACATCTATACAGTAATCAGCGGATATTTACATTTGTGATCACTGCATAAATGTCATCAGTCCCAAAAAAGTGTCAAAAATGTCCGACATGTCCGCCCCAATATCACAGTCCCGATAAAAATCGCAGCTCACCGTGATTACTAGTAAAAAACTAAAAAATTGTAAAAACGCCAGAAATTAATTCTCATGGTTTGTAAACGCAGCAACTTTTGCGCAAACCAATCATACGCAGATTGTGATTTTTTTTTAACCAAAAATATGAGGAAGAATATACATTTTTTGGCTAAGTATTTTAGCAAAAAAGTAGGAAATATTGTTTTTTTTTGCAAAATTGTTGCTTTTTCTTTGTTTATAGCGGTAATCAGAAATGACGCAGAGCAAATACAAATACCGCCAAAAGAAAGCTCTATTTGTGGGAAAAAAGAGACGCAAATTTTGTTTGGGTACAACGTCGCACGACCGCACAATTGTCAGTTAAAGCGACGCAGTGCCGAATCGCAAAAACTGTTTCTGGTCCTTAAGTGGCTAATGTTTGGGTTAACCAAAATAAGCTAAACAAAATGGAACACGTGCCCCGATGGAGCAGACTACGCAAGCAGCAGGCAGTAGCACCTTGTGGCAATCAGTTGCACATGAATGTGCGATTCTGTGAATTTGATCGCTACTACATGCTACTTATATATTCTACACCATGGTAAGCCATTTATTTAATTTGTTTGCCATCATTTGCTACACCTATCACCTAACCCACTAGCAATTTCACTAGAAGTATTGAGCTACTAAATATCTCCAGTGTAGCTCTAGTTATTCAGGTGAATAGTTAAGTCTCTTAGTAGCAAGATATTCAAATCACCAGTGTATCCCTAACTTAAGGACCGATTCATGCCAGAACAGTCTGTTGTAATTGTTGTTTTTGTCACATATTTTCCAACTGCTCTGTGGTATAATTTAGGTTGGGAGCAGTTATTGAATTTTCCATGTTATTAAAGTATTTGGTCTTAAGGTTAGTAAATTTAATCTTGAAATTTCTTGTTTCCAGGCCCTGAAGTAGTCCAAATATCTGCTCAAAAATGCCAAATGATCTTCCTTCTTTTAAAATGATTCCAGTAACAGCCACCACCACTAATCCATGCTTAGAAATCACACATTTAAACCGGTCATTATCAATACTTGGGCTAAATTCTAATCTCTCCTGGTTTGTAAGTTTCAGCAGGAAGTCACTCACACATTCAACACCTTCATAGCTGTGTGAAGCTTGCTGTCCATTATCAAAATTTATCATCTCAGCTGTGGCATTTTCCCAGAAAAGGTGAGGTCCCCAATGCATGTTTTCTCTTTGTTCATATGATGGATTCTGGGAGTTCCAGAGAGGATAGAACTCAGTACAGAACTCTACTGTTTCATAGCCAAGTACCTCACTTCTTTGTGTATCTCTGCTTTGTACCTGCAAGCACATTTTTAGTTGAATTAGAACATTAAAATATATATTTTTTCTTGCCTGTATACATTAATTAGCAGCTAGCAATTTTGACATTATATGGGCCTGTTTATAGAGTTACTTATGTTACAGGATGCCCAGGGACTTTTGATGTACCAAACAATACACCTAAGAGAAAATTAAGAACAGAATTTTTATTCATTAGTTTACTTTTTTTTTAAATGATACAATTAATTAAAATGAATTATAACATATGAAAGGACATATTTATTACAATAAACAATTAATGTCTTGGATGTTATTATTATTTATTATTATTATACAGTATTTATATAGCGCCGACAGTTTGTGCAGCGCTTTACAATATTAGGGCAGACAGTACAATACAATACAATTCAATACAGGAGGAATCAGAGGGCCCTGCTCGGTAGAGCTTACAATCTAGGAGGGAGGGTTAAATGATACGAGAGGGAAATAACTGTGGGGGGATGGGTTGATTGAGAATAAAAAAGTGCAGTTGTTAGGTGGCGGCAGGATAGGCTTCCCTGAAGAGAAAAGTTTTCAGGGATCGCCTAAAGGTGGAAAGATTTGGGGATAGTCTGACAAATTGGGGTAGGGAGTTCCAGAGGATGGAAACAGCTCGGGAGAAGTCTTGGAGACGAGTATGAGAGGACATGATGAGGGAGCTGGAGAGCAGGAGGTCTTGGGAGGAGCGAAGAGGACAGTTAGGTTGGTATTTTGAGACTAGGTTGGTGATGTAGCTGGGAGCAGAGTTGTGGATGGCTTTGTAGCTCATGGTTAGTATTTTGAACTTAATTCGTTGGGCGAGTGGCAGCCAATGGAGGGATTGGCAGAGAGGGGTGGCAGACGCTGAACGGTTTGTAAGGTGGATAAGTCTGGCAGCGGCATTCATGATGGACTGGAGGGGGGATAGTCTATTTAAAGGTAGGCCAGTGAGGAGGGAGTTGCAGTAGTCGAGGCGAAAGATGACCAGGGAGTGAATCAGGAGCTTTGTGGTTTCATTGGTTAGGAAGGGACGTATTTTAGAGATGTTGCGGAGGTTGAGGCGGCAAGCCTTGGAAAGTGATTGGATGTGTGGCCAAAAGGAAAGTTCAGAATCCAGGATAACACCAAGCACCCTAGCATGTGGGGATGGGTGGATGGTTGTGCCATTGCTCTTGACAGTAAAGTCAGGGGAAATGGCATTTGGGGGAGGAAATATTATGAGTTCGGTTTTGGACAAGTTGAGTTTGAGGAAGTGGTGAGACATCCAGGCAGATATGTCGTTAATAAGTTAGTGATGCGTGAGGAGACTGATGGAGTGAGTTGGGGGGTTGAGAGGTATATTTGGGTATCGTCGGCGTAGAAATGATATTGAAAGCCGTGGGAGGCTATCAGCCGACCCAGGGAAGAGGTGTAGATAGAAAATAAGAGCGGTCCAAGAACAGAACCTTGGGGGACCCCGACAGAGAAGGGGAGAGGAGAGGAGGAGGTAGAATTGTAAATGACACTGAAGGTGCGATGGGATAGGTAGGACGAGAGCCACTGAAGAGCACAGTCACGGAGACCAAGGGAGTAAAGTTTTTTGAGGAGGAGGGGGTGGTCGACAGTTTCAAAGGCAGCTGAAAGGTCCAGAAGTAGGAGTACAGAATAGTGTCCATTGGTTTTAGCGGTTAGTAGGTCATTTGTGAGTTTAAGAAGGGCAGTTTCTGTGGAGTGTTGAGGACGGAATCCAGATTGGAGGGGGTCAGGAAGGTTATTCTTAACAAGGTGGTCACTCAGTTGGTTGTAGACCAGACGTTCGAGGATTTTGGAGGAAAATGGGAGCAAGGAGATAGGGCGTAGATTGTTAAGATCGGTAGAGTCCAGGGATGGTTTTTTGAGTATGGGGGTGACCAATACATGTTTTAGAGCATTGGGGAAGATGCCAGAAGAGAGGAAGAGATTGAAGATGTGAGTTAGAGAGTGCAGGATAGAGTCAGAGGGTGAGCGTAGTATTTTAGAGGGAATAGGGTCCAATAGGGATGTTGAAAAATAACAACCTTCTGTTTATGACTAAACCCCTAAATATTTATTATATCATAGTGTTAGGCATAGTATTTGTCTTTCCAGTATTCCAGTTGACCAACTGTAGTGCTACCCCCCATAGGAGCCGCTGTTTATGTTAGGTCCTCTGTTCTTTGCCTCAACCTCCTTAAGAACTTCAACCCCTCTGACATACTAGGTTGAGTGTACAAAGCATGCAATATATCAGAAAATCACTGAAAGTAATACCTGACTCTGAGGAGTACAAGGAGCTGCTGAATTAAATCCCCTCCACTGTAGACTGTGATAGTGAGTTCCTAGGCCCTGAAGGGCAGGTGGTATGTCTGGCACCCCTTCCCCCCCTTTTTTAAATTTTTCTGTTATCACCCTTCTTCTTTGCTACTTTTTATGCGACTGTCGAGTCACTCTTTTTCTTCTTCTTTACAATACCATTGTCTACCGTGTAAAATGCCATGCAGGGTGCAGAGACTCCCTCATACCTGGTATTTCAGTTAACGTGTTCACACACTTATCTGCTTCTTATGTATGCTATGACTTTAGATGTGTTGTATTTTCAAAGTCAATGCTTCACTCCAGTATTATTGGAATTGTGGTTTCTGTACTGTGTTATCTTGAAATAAAGTATTGGAAAAAGTAATACCCGGTAAACCAGTATTAGTACTATGTCAAAGAAAACAGACACTAAACCAGTTAATAAAGGCAAGCGTAATATAATGTCACCCAATATGCTAGGCCTAGAGCAACTGGATGTGCACTGTCCATAGAAATGAAAGAAAGGGGAAAAGGGATCAAAGAGGATTTGCAGGATGATCGTACTGGTGGTGCAGTCCTTTAGGTTGTTCTTAGGCTGGCTATCATTGGGGCCCTTTTAAGAAGTGTCGCTGCACTTAACAGTATAGTAAACCAGCATGCAGTAAAGCTGCCGTAAAGATGCAGTGAATGTGCTGTAAAGATGCAGTCAATGTGCGGTAGAGGTGTAGTACAGGTGCAGTATATTCAAGGTCCTGCCTCCAGTAACTCATTCCCTGCCAGAAGTGTGAAAAATGGGCAGTGCTCTTTCAACAATCCCCATGGTATGGCTGTAGAAAGGGGCCTCCCTCAGGCTCTCCACATAATGTCTCAGGAGCTTCAGCTGTGGGAAGCAGAGGGTGAGAGGATGGGAGCTGATCTGGCTTCTCAGCATTGAGTTCAGAATGCAGCAGAGGTGCTCTCCTTGGTTCTGTCAGGGCCAAGAGGAAGAACTTTCCTCAGCAGTTTAATAAAAATCATCTTCCACTCCTCTCATCGCACAGTGTCTATTAGGATCTGTATTGTAAGGAGTCTATTGGTCCCATTACTGGGCTGCCATCTCAAACCACAACTCCCAGCATTCACAGTGCTCTGCATAGAAGCCTATGGCCTTGCTTGGCTCTAGCTCTCTCCCTACTGACCAGAGGAGAATGGTGGAGCACAACATCAACATCACAGTAGAGGAAGAAAAGAATGATAGGTAATGTCTCCTTCTCTATATTGCTGTAGCCCAGCACTTGGCTACACGATCACATGATGAGGAGTAGTTTTTCCTCTATGCATTTCTCAATATAGTTTCCTCAGGACGATAGAGGGAGGTTACCATTGCACAATTGCCCAACCAACATCAAAAAGACATTTCAGCACACCAAGTTGTGCCCCCAGAAGGGGCAGTGAAAGCACCACTGAGCATGCCCAAGAGATTTATTTGAATATTCCCAAAGTGTGTGCCTATTTTAGAGCACAGATATAAGTGGCTGTCTGTCTACCAAGTTCATATCTTTGTGTTGGGCACTATCTGCACCTTGGGAGAAAATCTGGGATCATCATGTGCTAATAGTTTCTTGCAAAAAGATACCAACTTGCCGGACAGACAGACACTTATATCTGTGCTCTAAATAGGCATCCACTTTGGAAATCAAATAGATCTTTTAAGCATGCTCTCTTACTTTGGGATTTGAAAAATATACCAGGTGCTTCCACTGGCGCTTGTCAGGGGCAATAATTGTCCCACTGAAACCTTTTTTTTGATGGTCAAAAGGGCAATATTTTAATATTAACCTTCCTCTAACCACCTGAGCAATCATTACTGTAAAACATGTCAAGGAAAAGACTACTACTGTGTTTCATTATATGATTGGCTGACTGTAACCCTAGAAAGACAGCTTACCTAATAATATGATATAGCATAATTATAGGGATTTACTTATATTTAGAAGGTTTTTATGTTCAATGTCCAAGAAATCATATGTTTAATGCAATAAGCATGTCCGTCCATATGGTATAATTAAAATTGTATCATTTTAAAAAATGTCAACTATTAAATAAAAATTCTAAAAATGTTAATATTGTTTGGCACCCCAAAAGTCCCTAGGCATCCTGTATCATAATTGAAGTAATTCCCTAATGTTAATGAGACATGGTGCCATAACCCATCGGTGAGTTCCGTAGTTAAGTTTGAATCTTATTAATTTAAATGGTTCCACACTGCCTACCGTCTATCTACGGCGGCAGTGTGGACGATGGGCGCGAATCGCCGTAAAAAAAGCGGCGATCTGCGAGTGGCCGCTAGGGGGCGCTCGCGCCCGCCGCACTCCTGAGGAGTGTGCCCGCGGCTCGGGCGGACCCGATGTCCGCCAGCGAGCCACGATGAGCGGCCACAGGCAAAGAACGGGGAACCGCCGATGTAAACACGGCGGTTCCCCGCTCTGTTAGTGGGGGCATAGGAGATCTACTGATCCCTGTCACTGGGATCAGATAGATCTCTTATGCCCATGGTAGCCCAGCCCCCCCCACAGTTAGAACACACCCAGGGAACACAGTTAACCCCTAGATCTCCCCTTGCAGGTTAACCCCTTCACTGCCAATGACATTTATACAGTAATCGGTGGAGATTTAAATTTCTGATCGCTGTATAAATGTCATTGGTCCCAAAAAAGTGTCAAAAATGTCCGACATGTCCGCTGCAATATCACAGTACCGCTAAAAATCGCAGATCGCCGCCATTACTAGTAAAAAATAAAAAAAAAATAAAAACCCCAGAAATTAATTCTCGTCATCCGTAAACGCGGCCACTTTTGCGCAAACCAATCAATAAACGCCGATTGCGATTTTTTTTTTACCAAAAATATGAGGAAGAATATAAATCGGCCAAAACCGATGAAAAAAATGTTTTTTCATATTTTTTTTTTGGATTTGTATTTTAGCAAAAAGTAAATTAGTTTTTTTTTTTTTTTTGCAAAATTGTCGCTATTCTTTTGTTTATAGCGGTGATCAAATACCACCAAAAGAAAGCTCTATTTGTGGGAAAAAAAGGATGCAAATTTCGTCTGGGTACAACGACCGCGCAATTGTCAGTTAAAGCGACGCAGTGCCACACCGCAAAAAATTCTCTGGTCCTAACCTGGGAAATTCTTTTGGGGCTGAAGCGGTTAACCACTTGCCGACAAAGTGGCTCGATATCGCAAACCACCGTCATACGACGGCGGCTGTGAGATCGCGCACTGTGAGCGTGCGCGCCGCCGGAGGCGTGCCCGCACACTCACTGTGTTCGGGGGGGCAGGGAGCGGGTGCGGCGGACTCGATCGCCGCCGGCTACCCGTGATGCCCTCCCCGCACTGAAAGAACGGAGGTCCGTGTAAGTAAACACGGACCTCCATTCTGTGAGGGGGAAGGGCTGTGATCACAGCCTTCCTCTACATGGAAGCTGTGATCACTTCCCTTCCCCTGCTAGGGCAGCCCACACACAGTTAGAACACGCCCAGGAAACACAGTTAACCCTTAGAGCGCCCCTGCAGGTTAACCCCTTCACTGCCAATTGCATTTACACAGTAATCAGTGCATTTTTATAGCACTGATCGCTATATAAATGCCAATGGTTCCAAAAAAGTGTCAAAATGGTCCGACATGTCTGCCCCAATATTGCAGTACCGCTAAAAATCGCAGATAGCCGCCATTACTAGTAAAAAATAAAAAAAAATAAAAAACCCAGAAATTAATTCTCATCATCCGTAAACGCGGCCACTTTTGCGCAAACCAATCAATAAACGCCGATTGCGATTTTTTTAATCACAAATATGAGGAAGAATATAAATCGGCCAAAACCGATGAAAAAAACGTTTTTTTTTTATTTTTTTTTTTTGGATTTGTATTTTAGCAAAAAGTAAGAAATTTGTTTTTTTTTTTTGCAAAATTGTCGCTCTTCTTTTGTTTATAGCGGTGATCAGAAATGACGCAGCGATGATCAAATACCACCAAAAGAAAGCTCTATTTGTGGGAAAAAAAGGACGCAAATTTAGTTTGGGTACAACGTCGCACGACCGCGCAATTGTCAGTTAAAGCGACGCAGTGCCGAATTGCAAAAAGTGCTCTGGTCCTAAAGTGTGAAATCCTTCCAGGGCTGAAGTGGTTAAATAAAATTTGTCCTGAATAGGCACACTTATACCCTGTTTTAGCACGGTTTCCCTGCTCCATTGCATTAATTATATGATGCTTCCAGGTATGGGGCAGCTTGTGAAAGATTATGTCATTTGTTCGAAGTCCCTTCAGGAAAAGAAAATCATACAAAGCATATGAATCCATATCAATCAACAGCAATCAACTTTCAGTGTTTTGCCTACTTTGAGTTGATAATCGGTGGATTCTATGGGTTACTACAAACCCCATTTACCCCATAAGCTTAGGGCAGGCAGTGAAGTCATAGTGTACAAAACAACAACATTGATGTCACACTGACCTTAAAATTTTTAAATGATTCCTGGCTAAATGATCCTTGATCCTGAGAGTAGCCTGAAGACATGGCAACTTTACTGAAGGCATTGGAAGGGTCAGTAGTAGCAAAACTTCTCTAAAATGTGGAGAAATTAAAAACATGTATATTAATGCCCTCTTCATCTACTGTAACTACAGTACAGTAAAATTAAATATAATCCAAAGTCTAACAATCTTCTGATCATAATGAAAATTGTACATTTATTTTGCAAAATAAGTGCTATATGTCATCTTTGCTCATAGTACTTTATTAGTCAGTTTCTTAGTAATCAGGGCTGTATACCTCTTGCTGTGTTACATTAATTCAAATAGACTCAGACATTAGAATGTATTGATAACATATAAAGGGTAACTCCACTTTCGTGGGAAAAAAAATAGTAAATAAAGAAAAAATAATTTAGCGTATACAATTGCAACACAAGTGATATTGTAATTGAATGTTATTAAAAATGACCTTTCATATATAGTTACATAGTTACGTAGTAGGTAAGGCGGAGAAAAGACATTAGTCCATCAAGTTCAGCCTGTGTAGGTACAGGTATATGTGTGTCAGTGTCTACGATTTTTCCCATATCCCTGTATGTTGTGTTCTTGGAGATCCAAGAGCCTTTTAAATTTATCCAGACTCCCCGCAGCCACCACCAATTGTGGGAGAGCGTTCCACACCCTTATTGCCCTGACAGTGAAGAACCCCCTGCGCAATTTAAGTTTAAAATGCCTCCCCTCCAGTCTCTTTGTGTGGCCTCGTGTCCTCATACACTCCCTAAGACTAAATAGTTTTTTTCCTTTGCTGGGATCCCATTGAGGTATTTGTAAATCGCTATCATGTTCCCCCTTAAGCGTTGCATCTCCAGGGAGAATAGTTTTAGTGATTGCAGTCTTTACTCATAGTTGAGGTCCTCCAGTCCCCTTATTCGTTTTTTTGCCCTTCTTTGAACTCTCTCCAGCTCTAGCATATCCCTTCTGAGGACCGGTGACCAAAATTATAGTACTGCAGATGAGACCTAACCAGGGTTTTATAAAGTGTCAGAAATATAGTTTTATCACTGGAGTATATCCCTTTTTTTATGCATGCTAATATTCTGCCGGCTTTGGTAGCTGTAGCTTGACATTGCATGCTATTGCTTAATCAGTCATATATTTGGACCCCTAGATCCTTCTACATCCTTGATTCCCCCAGAGGTTTTCCCCCTAGTGAATAGTTTGCATTTGTGTTTTTTGCCCCCCATATGCATTACTTTACATTTCTCCACATTAAACCTCATTTGCCATTTGTCTGCCCACTCCATTATTTTATTTAGGTCATTCTGTAAAACTTCTATGGCCCGGTGTGAGTTTAATGCTCTGCTTATCTTTGTATCTTCCGCAAAAACAGAGACTGAACTACGTATTCCATCCTCTATATCATTTATAAATAAGCTGAATAGAATTGGTCCCAAGACCAGCCCCTTAGGTACTCCGCTTACCACTTCAGACCAGTCTGAGTACATGTTATTTATCACTACACGTCCACGTATTTATCACTACACGTTGGATACGTCCCTGTAACCAGTTTCTTACCCAAGCACAAACCCTATTTTCCATGCTTGTAGATTAAGCGCTTATGGGGGACTGTATCAAATGCTTTTGCAAAATCCAGATACACCACATCCGCTGGCTTCCCCCCATCTAGATGGCAGCTCAGTTTCTCGTAGAATGTTAGCAGGTTGGTCTGGCAGGAACGACCTTTCATAAATCCATGCTGATTACTACTAATGATATTCTTTTCCTCTGTGAATCCTTGGATATAGTTCCTAACCACTTGCCGACCGCCCGCCGTGGTTTGACGACGGCAAAGTGAGTTGTGATTGCAAACCGCCGTCACCTGACGGCGGCTACAAGAACGACTATTGTGATCACTGTGTTCCGGGGGGGCCAGGGGGCTGGTAGGGCAGACTCGATCTCTGCGGGCTACCCATGATGGCTCCCCCGCGGCTTCCCCAGTACCTTTCACTGCAGCCTTAGCTGCACTGCAGATGAATGAACAGGAGACAGAGGCACTAAGTGGGGAACTCTGAAGCACTAAGGGCCACGCTAGAGGTACTAAGTTAGTACCTCCAGCGTGCCCCCTTACATCCTCCTGCAGAGTACCCCTTAGTGCCCCCTTATGTCCTGCTCCCCCAGAGTGCCCTTATTTAACCACTTTCACCCCCTTCCTGCCCAGGCCAATTTTCAGCTTTCAGCTGATACAGTGTATATATATATATATATATATATATAAAAAAAAAAAAACATATGTGCTGTCACACTTTGAATGGCAATTGCGCTGTCATGCAACACTGTACTCATGAAATTTCTATAATTTTTTCACACAAATAGATCTTTCTTTTGGTGGTATTTAATGATCGCTGGACTTTTTATTTTTGCTAAATAAACAAAAAAGTCTGAAAATTTAAAAAGAACAAAAAAAGTTTTATAGCATTTGTGGGCACTGTTGGGATTGCACTGATAATCGGTGGCCTGATTATCAGTGTAGATGTCCCTTTTTATGCAAGCCGGTTATCGGCTCTCCTCTCCTCCCACTGTCAGCATGAGGAAAGGAGTGATTGGACACAGCTGATCACATGGTAATGAGCCGCTGATTGACTCGCTACCTCAATCTGTGATCAGCAATGTCCGGAGGACACCGTGGTCACAGAGCGTGGCAGGTGCGATCACAGGAGGATGTCATATGACAGCCTCCCAGAACTTGCTGTACCCGTCATTCGGCTATAGCGCAGTTGTCAAGTAGTCAAATACTTCCTGGCCTGGTCACAACTCATGAGCGGCTAGCGATAAAACACTTTAGAAAAAAAATCCTTGTCTGTGATTCTGAACTGTGCATGCGCAGTCTGGAACCAGCTGATTAGTGAACTGCTGAGCTTGATCTCTGCCTGTGTGTAAATTTAAGCCACATCCTACTGCCTGATCTGAGGCTGACCCCAGCAGTTTTCTAATCAGGCTGGCTTCAGACTGCACTTGCGAAGTTCAGAATCACAGACAAGAATTTTTTTTCCAAAGTGTTTTACCGCCAGCCATTTGTAAGTTGTAGTCGGCCAGACTGGCAATGGTGCCAGATGTACTCGCCGCTCGCTTCCCCTTTGTCTTGCCCTCAGAAATCGCAGGTGAAGCAGAGTGTGGGTAGCAGGGACCAGAAATTGTGATGACAAACCAAGCTACTACTGAGCAAGACAGGTACTCTTAATGTGCCCCCTCTCCTATTGTGGTGTTTGAGGGATCTCAGGGAGATTCACAGCACGAGGTATGCAGAAAATTCAGGGGTGGGAGGTGTGCTGGCTCTAAGGCTGAAAAGGAGCCAGTATAGTGACCTCTGTTATCAAGCCGGAGAAGAGGAGTGGGAGAGCACAGGGAGGATTAGAGAGGCACCGTGAAGTGGCTGGAAGACCAGCAGAGACAGTAGCTGGCCGGAGCAGACTTCACCTCTATCTTCAAGCACAGGGAGAGGAGGGGGAGCACACGGGAAGGATCACAGAGGCATCTGTGCTGCAGCTGCAGGCTAGAGTAGATAGTGACAGTCATGGTCGGTGTAAAGGCAGGTGTACTCACGGCTCTTCTACTTGTAGTTCCAAAGGAGTGTGGGAGGGAGAACAGAGTCAGCAGTGTGCAGCTGCCTGGGAAACCTGCAGATTGGGCCAACAGCGCTCTTTCTCCATGTGTCCACGCCGGATGTTTGGCAACACAGCCATGGGTCCTCGGGCAGCGTCTGATATGCCCGAACGGTCAGTCTGTCCCTGGGCCAATGGCTTGTGCTGTCAGGGGATCTGGAGTGCAGATTCCATAATAGTTGATTGCTGTTGCCAAACAGAGCCCAATCAGAAACTGCTCCTGCATCGCAGAGGCCAATACTCATCTGATTGCTGCAGGAAGCTGCCTGGAACCAACATCAAGGGAACCCCGTTTGAAAAGGAAGCCTGCTTCTAAAAATATAGTGGTAGTGGTGAGTGGGTCATAGACCCATCACTAATCTATTATTTGGCTTTGTGCTTATTCACCCAGAGAATCTTACTGTTCTTTTCCTCCATTTACATCTTCCACTTGCTTACTACTGATCACTGCT
This sequence comes from Glandirana rugosa, assembly GCA_018402905.1. Classification (NCBI taxonomy): domain Eukaryota; kingdom Metazoa; phylum Chordata; class Amphibia; order Anura; family Ranidae; genus Glandirana; species Glandirana rugosa. The sequence continues at coordinate 135,787 of BLSH010240563.1, forward strand.
AGTTATGTTGGCCAAAGTATATACTTCTGAAATCTCAGAGACTTAACACTTGTCTGGCCCTTCCCGTTTCAGTTCCCCAAGAAGCTCATTGTTACCCAGAACTGTCTCATTGCTTGCAGGGATATCCCTCTCTCTAACAAGTTTGCCAACATATTCAAGGCCTCAGTGTAGCCGGCAGAAGACTAACCTTAAAGACTGGACATAATGCAAACCTGCTATTGAGCACAGTTTTCAGCATCTTCATATGTCTCTGTTTTAGGAAGGCCTAGGCTTAGCTCCCTCACCTCAACTTAGCCCTGATCTGAACTGGTACCAGTCTGTCATTGTCCTATACTGCTCATTTAATGAGGGAAGCTATAGTTTATGCTGGTTCAGTTTGAACTTGAGGTAGCACCTTAACCATATTAAGTAAAGCCTTGTATGCTGCAAATATTTCTTCACAGTTGTACTTAGCTTGTTTGAACATTACTTCACAATATACTTTGTTACTTTACCAAGTTTACTCAAGTCTCATTTCAAGGTGAACCTAAGGCTAGGTTCACATCTGTGTGGATAATTATCACTGCATGAACACACCTGTTCCTGCAGCCGCCCGCAACCACGCACACAGAAAAATTCAGGAGCAGTGTGCAGGTGCCATTAATGCTAATTGCATGCCGCAAGCACTGGAAATCGCACCCACACTAGGAACCGCACTGCTCTCTTGGATCCCATGTGGGCTGCGATTTCTGAAATGCTGCAGAAACCTTTTCCCCGTTTCATGAGGCACTGTAGCCCATTCAAATGAATGGGTTGTCGTGCCCGCGCAAAACGTGGCACTTAGAGCCACACAGATGTAAACCTAAACTAAGGCATTAACGAACAAATAATTTCTACCTATTGATGTGTATACCAAGGTGTCAGTGGTGCTGAGGTCTTTGTCAAGGTCAAGGTAAGACAACAAGTAACAAAGGACCTGACATAAACAGTGGCTCCTGCAGGGGTAGCCCTACATATACTTCAAATAACAGGATTAACATCCAGGTGTGACTGACGTGACACTTTACGAACTCTTTGAAGAGGAATTCTATAGGGGTTTGATAGCCTGTCAAATGTTAATATTACATTTCCTCCAAAGACGTCTATGGGAATTGTGACAGCAGGCAGCTAAATTCACCTGGTTGCATCCAGGATGCCAGGTATATTTGTTCCAGGTTTAGACTCTATGCTGATTTCTACCACTAAGGGGAAGTGCTGAGTCTTGCAGGGGTAGAGGTAATGAGCCCAACTGAGTTGAGCTGGCTCATTAAGGCCTTTACATAAACTCCCAGCAGGCATAGGTGAGTGCTTCACCCTGGAACCAGTTTCTCTGTGAATAGACTGGGGAGCGTTACACAGATCCTCTGAGGTGTGGTTGATTATAACAGCAGGGAGATAGGTGCTAGGTGTAGCACAAGGCTGCACCTAGCTGGCAGACAGGGAAACCTACAAAGTTTAGTAAGTGCCCAAGTTGGCAAGGATTTATTTTGATATTTGTTTTTGCCGTTTTTCTACAATTGCACATAGTATAAATAAACCACACTTGTGTTTTCATCTACAACTGCTGTTTCGCTGTGCCTGTTTTGTGTAGTGAACCCTTCCAGGGGGTCACACACACCCGCTGCCGAGCTAACCCCCTTACAGAATGCCAAAGCAGCCTAAAGGATAACTCCACTTCTGTGGGAAAAAAAATATAGCAAGGAAAACTAGAAATAATACAGTAGCAGATCTTTACAGAAAGCTACAAAATGAGTTCTCCTGTGCCTGGCAGGTTCTCTCAACAGGGGCTGTGTACACCCTTCAGGAGAGCACACCTCCAGTTCTCCACCCTATGTCCACAAAAACATGCGTTCTAGAATCATATATTTTCTGTATCTCCAAAGCCTGCCAAAGAAGAGCATAAGTCAGTCTACTTGGAGATCATGGTGCTTGCACACGTTGCACATTCTCCAGGAACTGTTTTTCCTCATCTTCTCTGCTTCCACAAACCACATACAACTCCAGGCTTCCCCCATGAGTCCTTCACCACCAGTTTCATGCTGGGACAGATGCTGAGAACACAGCATTCTGGATACATATGATTACATGATAGCAAGAATGGCTATATTCATGAGGAGAAAGAACATGGGGCAATAAGGCTTTGAATAAAAGAGTATAACAATCCTACTAGGGGAGACATCAATTAAAGCCACCTTCATTCTGTTTGCTGATTTACCTTTCCACAAGGAGGTCCTTTATTATATGAGGTTTGACATGTTTCACCTAAAACAAAAAAAAAATTGAATACATTATTATGCATTGATCCCTATTCCTAAGGCATCATGCTTAGCACACAATATTTAAGCGAAAACAAAACTCCTGCACTGCCACCAAATTATAATATGGAAATAAAATATTTTAAAATATTTAAACCAAGCTTCTGACAACACTTTTCATATGCTCCCACATTCAAAATAAAAATCAAAGATGTATATAATGCCGTGCTGCTTACAACCTACAAAACAGTGCTGTATGCGGAAAAACAATACCGATGCAAGGTGTCTATTAATAATGCACATCTGTGAGCTTTAAAAGTCCATTAGGTCAATAAACAAATAAATAAAAATGTTTATCAAGGTCAGTGATCCCACATTTCCGGTGCTACACAGCACAACGCAGCAGAAACTTCTATCAAAGTTGGTGATCCCACAAGTCCGGTGCTGCTCAGCAAACCAAATCACACGTGCTCTCCCTCTGTGATAATAATTCCCACATTTTAAACAATGGACCTATGTGAGAATACAGGTCTTATATGGATAACCCCTCCTGGGGTAACAGGTCGTCTGATGTCACTCTTCAGAAATCTAACAAAATAAATTTACCAGTTCAGCATATGTTCCCTTTAAAAGGCTGGTCCCTTCACCGAGCAGCTGAAAATGGGCTCAAATCATAAAAAGAACTACCATAGTAGTGTAGCAATCTTCCAATGTATGAATATTTATTCAAATATTTGCGCTCACATTTGCATAAAAGGTCAGCACAGTACTTTAAATGGCACATCAGGGTTTCAAACAATGCTATCAGCTGTACTTACAGTTTCGCAAATTACTTCACCTGGCTCTGCTCAATGTGCTGCACCATCCAATTACATGACTTCATTAAGGGGGATTCCTCCCTATTAGTACTGTGATTTCATGCCCATCAGTACGGGTGACAAAATTTCTGAAACTGTAAGAACAGCGCCCATGGCTGTGCTTGGAACATGGATGCAACATTTGAAGTACTGCATCTTCAGTAACAATGCCCAGTGTTACACAAACTTTGGCCATACTTCTCCTTTAAGTAATTACAAAGTTGTTGCCGAATAAATAAACCCATAGCAGAAATGTAAAAACTGCTGTGGTCTAAATGGGGTGTACAGATGTGAGAGCTACTGTATGTATGAAGTTATGTAACGTAAAGTATGTACAGTACGTAACCATAAAATAAAAATGCAGATGGGACCACTCAAAATTAATCAAGCAAGATGGATAAAAAATATCTAATACTTTATTAAAGACAATTTAAAAACCATCTTGCGATAGTATTCCATAAAAACACACATAGGTGATTGAGTTCAAACACACATAGTGGCATATACATCCCTACAAATGGCTACTCCTCCAAGTCCTGCGGTGAGTTGGAAATCAGTCAATCCATATACAGGAAAAGGGGGTGGAAAAGTTTTTTGTAGCCGTGCATGTCACGGCAAAGGCCCGGCAATATTGCCGGGCCTTACCGGAAGGACGGGTCCCGCACGCATGCGCGGGAGTGACGTCTTGCGGCTCCGGCCATTCACAGCGCCAGAGCCGCGTACCCGGAAGCAAGATCCGAGGGAAGATGTCCGCTCCCTCAGAGGGGACTGAGCAGCCCGGTTGGATCTTCGTTTCAAGGTGAGTATTTCATAATGAGCTAGTATGCAGTGCATACTACAAGTACCATGAGGCATTGCAAGGCTGACAGTTACAAGCATGACTCCCAGAGGCACGATGGGACTTGTCGTTTCGCAACAGCTGGAGGGCCAGTTTGAGACCCCTGCCTTAGATGTTAACCCATTCTCAGCCATTGTCCTTAGTACACTGCCCTTAGGACAGTGTATATTATTAGCACTGATCACTGTATTAGTGTCACTGGTGATGTCAGTGGCAGTTAGCCATTTCCCCCTCTGTGTCAGTGCCAGATTTCCCGCCACACTATCACACTCTCATTAGTAGTTTAAAAAAAAAAATGATATATATATATATATATATATATATATGCACATACACATACATATACACAGTATCTCACAAAAGTGAGTACACCTCTCACATTTATGTAAATATATTATATTAGTGTACAGCTTGAATAACAGTGTAAATTTGCTGTCCCCTCAAAATAACTCAACACACAACCATTAATGTCTAAACCGCTGGCAAAAAAAGTGAGTACACACCTATGTGAAAATGTCTGAATTGGGCCCAAAGTGTCAATATTTTGTGTGGCCACCATTATTTTCCCCTCTTGGGCATGAAGTTCACCAGAGCTTCACAGGTTGCCACTGGAGTCCTCTTCCACTCCTCCATGATGACATCACAGAGCTGGTGGATGTTAGAGACCTTGGGCTCCTCCACCTTCCATTTGAGGATGCCCAACAGATGCTCAATAGGGTTTAGGTATGGAGACATGATTGACCAGTCCATCTCCTTTACCCTCAGCTTCTTTAGCAAGGCAGTGGTCGTCTTGGAGTTGTGTTTGGGGTCGTTATGTTGGAATACTGCCCTGCGGCCCAGTCTCGGTAGGGAGGGGATCATGCTCTGCTTCAGTATGCCACAGTACATGTTGGCATTCATGGTTCCCTCAATGAACTGTAGCTCCCCAGTGCCAGCAGCACTCATACAGTCCCAGACCATGACACTCCCACCACCATGCTTGACTGTAGGCAAGACACGCTTGTCTTTGTACTCCTCATCTGGTTGCTTCCACACACGCATGACACCATCTGAACCAAATAAGTTTATCTTGGTCTCATCAGACCACAGGACATGGTTCCAGTAATCCAAATCCATAGTCTGCTTGTCTTTAGCAAACTGTTTGCAGGCTTTCTTGTGCATCATTTTTAAAAAAGGCTTCCTTCTGGGATGACAGCCATGCAGACCAATTTGATGCAGTGTGTGGCGTATGGTCTGAGCAGTGACAGGCTGACCCCCCACCCCTTCAATCTCTGCAGCATGGCTGGCAGCACTTATACGTCTATTTCCCAAAGACAACCTCTGGATATGAAGCTGAGCACTGTATATGTATATGAAATGCACGTGCACTCAACTTCTTTGGTCGACCATGGCAAGACCTGTTCTGAGTGGAACCTGTCCTGTTAAACCGCTGTACGGTCTTGGCCACCATGCTTACAGTTCAGTTTCAGGGTCTTGGCAATCTTATAGCCTAGGCCATCTTTATGTAGAGCAACAATTATATTTTTCAGATCCTCAGAGAGTTCTTTGCCATGAGGTGCCATGTTGAACTTCCAGTGACCAGTATGAGAGAGTGAGAGCGATAACACCAAATTTAACACAAATGCTCCCCATTCAGACCTGAGACCTTGTAACACTAATGAGTCACATGACGCCAGGGAGGGAAAATGGCTTTTTGGACCTAATTTGGACATTTTCACTTAGGGGTGTACTCACTTTTGTTGCCAGCATTTTAGACATTAATGGCTGTATGTTGAGTTATTTTGTGAGGACAGCAAATTTACACTGTTATACAAGCTGTACACTCACTACTTTACATTGTAGCAGAGTGTCATGTCTTCAGTGTTGTCACATGAAAAGATACAATAAAATATTTACAAAAAAGTGAGGGGTCTACTCACTTTTGTATATTCACCATAGTTTGTAGACACTATAACTTTCATGCAAACCAATCAATATACAGTAGACTTATTTTAGCAAAGACATGTAGCAAAATAAATTTTGGCCAAAATGTATGAAGAAATGTGATTTTTAAATCTTTTTATTGGATATGCCTTATAAAAATTTGATGAATTTCTAAATTCCCTTTTGGGTACAGCATTGTATGTGCAATTACCGGCATTGCAGTGCTAAATAGCAAAAAATGGCCTGGCCATGAAGGGGATAAAACCTTCCAGAGCAGAATTGGTTAGGCACCCCTTGTACCAGTCCATCAAGTAAAGTGCCCAAAATGTGAGACTGCCCTGCACTGGGTGTGCAAGGAAGAGCGAATCAAAAGCAGAACAAGAAGTCCAGATTTCATTTTATTCAGACTTTAATTATATAAGAATAAGGTTTAACAGGCATCTGGAGTGATCATCAGACTAATAATTACCTGTCAACATCCATTTTATCAATCCAGTACAGGCTTTGTTCAACAGTACAAAGCCCTAATGGGGGCTAGGGCTTTTAACTCCTAAAACGCATTGTACTTTTGTGATATAAGTGTAAGAATATTGGAATAAAATGAAATCTTGGCATTTTCTGTTCTGCTTTTGCCACAATCCTCCTTGCACACTGAGTCCCTGCTTGAGCAAAGAGCTAATCTTAGGATAGCTTTCCTGGGAGAACTACATAAGGATTACTTTTCTCTCCACACTGCTAAGACCTAACTGAGAACACGTACAGCTTTACGATAACCAGAACTAGACACCTTTATTCTACTTTTCAGGACTGCATTGGAAGGCAGGTAAGCAATCTGGAACCTTTTTTTTTATTCTTAGAATTGTATTACTGACCATCAGCAATATAATGTTTGGATGACTGTCTTCCCTAAAGCCTCGTACACACGGTGCGATGGTCGTATGAAAACGGTCGTACAATCGCTTGTTGTACGATCATCCGACCGTTAGCACGCACGATTAGAACAGCCTACGTGCAACGGTCGTACAACAGGAGTTGGATGAGCAGACTAGAAAACTTTGGTTGTACCAACAAGTGGTCGTACGACCGTTGTACCGTGTGTACAGAGAAGTTGGTCCAACAAGTTGTACTGTGCAAAACACGCATGCTCAGAAGTCAGGAACGTCTGGAAGTGTCCGTTCGTTCCTAATTCAAAAATTACATGCACCTGAACTTCCTCTTTTTACACTCGTAACACGTCACTACGTTCGGCTTGGTTGTACGATCACTTAGTGCATGTCAGTACGTGAGATACAACAGCCAACATATGATTTGGGTCGTACGATCGTCGCATCATGTGTACGAGGCTTTAGTTGTCCTTCTGCCCTAGGGAATGGCCTATGTTGGCTGTGAAGAAATCCAGCCTTACACACCACATGTTCACAAAGGCCATTTAATCCTAATGTGGGGTTATTGACAAGTGTAAATTAATATAACCTAGGCCAGATTGAGGAGGTATGATTTTTGTTTTCTTTTACTATGATCATACAAGAATAAACAAGCATGACAGCTAATGTATTTTGAACACCTCTGGTTTAAGCAATACCATAGTAATACACAGAAGCCTACATTTTAAAATTGGTTCCTGGTTTTTATGCTTTTTTTCACTTAACATTTAATCACACCATTTGCTTACATTTATTAGATGTCTGCAAAAGCACCTTGACTTGCTCCTCTGTTTGTTTTGCTAAATCATTCATAAGCTTGGCCTGAAAGTCTTGCTGTTGTTGCTGGAGTTGCCCAGATATTAAGTTGTTTTGCTGCTCTATCAGGTTCTTTATTTGCTGTAACAAATCTTCAAACAACTGCAGTTGACGGTTCTGGTTTTCCTTGAGTTGGAGCAGTGGGTCTTGTTCATAGAGATGTTGGTAATTCTTGTTATTCTGTTGCACATAGAACTCTCTTTGCATGTCCAAAAGCTGCTGTAATATGTGACATTGTTGGTCCTGTTGTTGCTTTTGTTGTTCACTCATCAGTGTTATTAAATGGTCAATGTATGCAAAGATCTGAGTGCACAAAAAGAAAAATGGCTTCAACAACTTGCTTCATTTGAAATGCCATTGATACTGGATGTCAACAAGTTGACTCACACAATTCTTATCTTACATGAATAAATATTACAAGCCTGATTGATAGACAAAATCACATCCCTTGTATATATGGGAAAACAAAGAATATCTATTGTTGGGACTTTAAAGAAGAGGAACAATGACGAAACAACATATGCCTAAAAAACATAGCATTTTATTATACTATTCTATACTAAAAGACATGTGGGTTTGATATTAACACTTTAAAATTCATGAATTGCTCATTTTCCAAAGATCCATACCACCTTCGGGGCTTACTCTCTTATACCCTCTACACATAGAGTATATATGGTATATACAGTGTCAATAATTATTTGACTCTGTGCAGACTTTGTAAGGTTGCCCACTTACAAAGAAATGAAGGGGTTATTTTAAATGATAGAGACAGAATATCAACCAAAAATCCAGGAAAACACATAATACAAATGTTATAAACTGAGTTGTAGTTTGGTGAGTAAAATACAGTAAGTATTTGGTCCCCTACCAACCAACATAATTCGGGCTCCCACAGACTGGCTATAGTATGTGCTTATGTGGTACACAGATTAGTCCTGTCAAGTTAAGAAGGTGCTGTTAATAACAACTCGTTATGTGTATAAAAGACACCTGTCCACAGAATCTCTTTCTTCCATTCAAACCTCACCATTATAGGCAAGACCAAAGAGCCCTCGGTTTGGAGCTCCATGCAAGATTTCGCCTCATGTGGAGGATGAGCATGAAAAAAGTGAGGGATGAGCCTAGAACTAGAGCTTGTGAATAATCTCAAGGCAGTTGGGACCACAGTCACCAAATAAAACCATTGGTAACACAAAACACTGCAATTGATTGAAATCCTGCAGCACCTGCAAGGTCCCCCTCCTCAAGACTGCACATGTACAGGCCCATCTGAAGTCTGCCAATGAACATCTAAATGATTCTGAGAAGGATTGAGAGAAAGTGCTGTGCTCAGATGAGACCAAAATTGAGCTCTTTGGCATTAACTCGACTCACCGTGTTCGGAGGAAGAAAAATACTGACTATGACCCTAAGAACACGTGCCTACAGTCAAGCATGGTGGAAACATTATGCTTTGCCGCTGTTTCTCTGCAAAAGGTACAGGCTGATATTCAAAAAGTATGGAACAAAACCAAATACATTCAGAAAGTGAGAGGATACACAGACTCACCTTAGACAACTGTTCCTAAATGGGAGGCTGCTGACATTTGAGGCTCTACAACTCCAATATAAATCAATATGTTTTCTTTATTTACAACTACAACAAGCTGTTAGAGCACAAAGTGGTTCCTCTGATTGGCATCTATCCCTGACTCCTATATTTGACCTCATTAGAGGTGCAGACTCATCTAAAGGGTTTATCTCACAATGTTACACTAGATTTCTACAGGCATAGCTGAAGCAGCATCCCATGAAAATGAGAGAAAGGTGGGAGCAGGATGTTGGTCAGATGAATGGGGACCAGTGGGAGGAAGTTTTTCAGGCAGTAGGCATATGCTCTTTGAATGTAACACAACGTTTTACTCAATTGTAAATATTGTTTAGAGTATACTATACTCCTCATAGACTTCACCGGATGCAACTATAATTGGACCCCACGTGTACGAGATGCAAGCGGGATCATGGGGATCTCATCCATATGTTGTGGAGTTGCCTGAAACTCCACACATATTGGAAAGATGTAGTGAAAAAAATGAATAAGGTATTTAAGATATCTCTTCCCATGGACCCAAGAGCCTGATTGCTGGACACGCTAGAGTAATATGAATGGGAACCACACATCAGGGAAGCTGTACACAGGGTTTTATTCCAAGCGAGGAAACAAATTATGATTCATTGGAAATCTGAAGAACCCCCTACAGTAAAGAATGGGTCCAAAATATAGGGGTGACATTGAGAATGGAAAAACGTATATACCAACACAGGAGAAGTATGGCTAAATACAAACGAATATGGGCACCATGGCTGGATGTGCCTTGGCTTGCCCTGGCGGATCTAGTCATGGATAGGCTACTTGGGCTCAAGAAGGATGTATACATAACAGTATCTCACAAAAGTGAGTACACCCCTCACATTTTTGTAAATATTTTATTATACACCCCTAAGTGAAAATGTCCAAATTGGGCCCAAAGTGTCAATATTTTGTGTGGTCACCATTATTTTTCAGCGCTGCCTTGACCCGCTTGGGCGTGGAATTCACCAGAGATTCACAGGTTGCCACCGGATTCCTCTTCCACTCCTCCATGATGACATCACGGAGCTGGTGGATGTTAGAGACCTTGCGCTCCTCCACCTTGCATTTGAGGATGCCCCACAGATGCTCAATAGGGCTTTTAGGTCTGAAGACATGCTTACTCTGCTTCAGTATGTCACAGTACATGTTGGCATTCATGGTTCCCTCAATGAACTGTAGCTCCCCAGTGCCGGCAGCACTCATGCAGCCCCAGACCATGACACTCCCACCACCATGCTTGACTGTAGGCAAGACACACTTGTCTTTGCACTCCTCACCTGGTTGCTGTGACACACTCTTGACACCATCTGAACAAAATGTGTTTATCTTGGTCTCATCAGACCACAGGACATGGTTCTACTAATCCATGTCCTTAGTCTGCTTGTCTTCAGCAAACTGTTTGTAGGCTTTCCTGTGCATCATCTTTAGAAGAGGCTTCCTTCTAGGACGACAGCCATGCAGACCAATTTGATGCAGTGTGCGGCGTATGGTTTGAGCACTGACAGGCTGACCCCCCCACCCCTTCAACCTCTGCAGCAATGCTGGCAGCACTCATACGTCTTTTTTCCAAAGACAACCTCTGGATATGACGCTCAGCACGTGCACTCAACTTCTTTGGTCAACCATGGCGAAGCCTGTTCTGAGTGGAACCTGTCCTGGTAAACCGCAGTATGGTCTTGGTCACCGTGCTGCAGCTCAGTTTCAGGCTCTTGGCAATATTCTTATAGCCTAGGTCATCTTTATGTAGAGCAACAATTCTTTATTTCAGATCCTCAGATATATTGACACTCCTTGGTTCAATGCATTGGTTCAATGCATAATTGCATGTAGCGTATTTGTTGGGTTCAACATATAATGACCTGATGCAAGCAGTAGGCTGGCTATTAGGAGATATTATACACATATCAAAAATATTGTGATAGGTGGATGTCATTCTGAAGGAGTGGGTGTTCATAGGCAAACAGCATTTGCATGTAGGTTGTAATAGATAATGTGATGCTGAGCTTTCATGATTTTGGCCTCATGCACGCTGAGCATCAAAAATGCCACTTTTAATGGTGTTTTACCTTTTTTTTTTTACCTCTAAATGCCCTTCTGTGGTAGCCTATTTGTCCTTGCTCACATGGGTGTTTACAGGTGTTTAAGAGGCAGGAGCTTTTAAAGGCTAGGTGCATTTAGTGCTTGAGGGTTCATTCATTTCTGTGACCAGAATAAATGAATATTCTGGCCAATGGAATGAATGAATGCCCAGATGTCGGTCATGCTTTAACATGCCAAAATTGTATTTTTAATGCTGCTTTTCCTCCCCTGGAGCAAAGACATCCAGAGTAGGAAAAAATTGCAGTGTGCATGAGGCCTTTAAGCGGTAGTAAACCGTGGTAAAAAAAAACAAAAACCCTACATTGTCCCCCAGCAGGCTCATGTAATAATGTGTTAGTGTGGCACTTGAATGGCCAAGCTACGATGATGTCACGGCCGTGACTCCCAGCCGTGGCACAGCTCTCTCAATGGAAGGCATGCTGTCTATTGAGAGCGCAGTGTGCATGTGCTGGTGATGTCACCGGGTGCTACACATGAAGGAGCTCCAAAATCATGCAAGCTTAGGAGATATTTACTGTACCTACAGGTAAGCCTTATTATAGGTTTACCTGTAAGTACAAAACAACAAAGGGAGTTTACTAGCACTCTAAAGATCTGAAATACAAAGGGTGGGCCAAATATAGTAAAATTGGGAGAAAAGCTATAGATGATGCTGGATGTTCTTAAGCTGGAAAATGAGGCAGAGGTCATCAAATTTTTTAATTTTGTTAAAAACTTTTCTAGCTTTGGACAGAGTAGGAATAAAACACCTATGGGGTCATTTATTGCTGTCTTTACCATTACATTAACATCTGAACACAAAATTAGAAATATTTTGAATATGACTGCATATATGCAATAATCTGCCGGGAAAAAAAGCATACCTCAGAGTGAGAAGACAGCAAACTATTTTGAGTTGCTTCCTTGATCTGATGAAAGCTTGCTCCTTTAATCCCAGTATCATATTCTTCACTGGTCTGAGCTGCTGTAGTAGCGAATTGTTCTATCTAAAAAGATTTTTTAAAGAAGTTTTTTAAAACAACATTTAGAGAGGATTAGCTCAAAATAAACCAGAAGAGAATACAATGAAAAAAGGCATTGAATTAGCAAATTTGATAGAAGTAAAGTATTTTTCAAGGCACACTTTTTTAGCTTCAATAATGAAGCAGAAACTGAAAGCACAAGTCAGGGCTTAGGATCCAAAAGAGGTGTGACAATTAATTGATGAGTCAGTGAGCGACAACACCAAAGTAAGCAATGTAGCTGTTTTTTTTTTTTCATTTTTAAATGATCCTGCGGTCTGATTTATTTATCTATTTAGCCCAGTGGTTCTCAACTCTGGTCCTCAGGACCCACCAACAGGCCAGATTTTAAGTATTACCTTGGGGAGATGCAGACTAGAATACTGCAATCACTGAGCAGCAAATTATATCACCTGTGATGTATTTCAGTTATCCTGGAAATCTGGCCTGTTGGGGGGTCCTGAGGACCGGAGTTGAGAACCACTGATTTAGCCCAAGTTGGATTTGGGTTTTAAGAACTGAGAACTTGATTGTTGTATATTTAGCAGGAACCAGAGGTGTGTAAATTTAAACTGCATGGAGACTTAGAAAGAAGGACAGAAGGGAATACTTGGCTTGGAGAGAAATACGTTTGGGACTAGATGTCCCTGAAAGACAATTATCATCAACACAACATAATAGATTGGTGTACTCAGGCATTGGCAAGAAGAATAACACGCTAGGCAGGAAGGATGTGTCCCTCATATGTATTTTCATACTAAGGCTCCATGCACACTGTATCTCAAAAACGACCGGTTTTGGTCGTTTGGGCGTTTTTTAACAGCCCAAAAACGCTACTTTATTTTATCCTATGTGTCCATGCACACATGGTCGTTTATTGTCTTTTATCAGCAGTGGCGTTTTTGGGCTGTTATCGCCGGTTAACGCCACACGCCGGTTAACGCCGGTTTATCGGCGCCTGGCATTTTTTGCAGTCAATGGAAGCCAATGAAGAAAAAAATAAAACGACAAAAAACACCAACGCCGGTAAACGCTGCTTACAAAACACTGCAAATAGAACGTTTTCTAAGCAGCGTCTCCTGCCGGACGCTGAAGAGCCCAGATAGCGTCCAGTGTGCATGGAGCCTAAACGATCAGATAGATTGAAGTGTACAATTAGACCATACTCAGTTTTCGCCTTTAGGTTTAGCTGACATCTGTATTATTTAATATTATTTTTTTTACGTAGCATTCTACTACATTCCCTCAACATTTAAAATAGCTTATGTTTAATTTTATTTCATTCTGTCTTTCTCCAAAAAAAAAACAAAAAAACATTTTGATACGGTATCTCACAAAAGTGAGTACACCCCTCACATTTTTGTAAATATTGTATAATACCTTTTCATGTGACAACACTAAAGTAATGAGACTTTGCTACAATGTAAAATAGTGAGTATACAGCTTGTATAACAGTGTAAATTTTCTATCCCCTCAAAATAACTCAACACACAGCCATTAATGTCTAAACCGCTGGCAACAAAAGTGAATACACCCCTGAGTGAAAATGTCCAAATTGGGCCCAATTAGCCATTTTCCCTCCCCGGTGTTATGTTATGTACTCAGTGTTACAAGTTTTCAGGTGTGTTAGATTTGGTGTTATTGCTCTCACTCTCTCATACTGGTTACTGGAGGCTCAACATGGCACCTTATGGCAAAGAACTCTCTGAGGAAAGAATGGCTGCTCTACATAAAGATGGCCTAAGCTACAAGAAGATTGCCAATACCCTGAAACTGAGCTGCAGCACGGTGGCCAAGACAATACAGCGGATTAACAGGACAGGTTCCAATTAGAACATGCCTCACCATGGTCGACCAAAAAAGTTGATTGCACATTCTCGGCATCATATCCAGAGGTTGTCTTTGGGAAATAGACATATGAGTGCTGCCAGCATTGCTGCAGAGGTAGAAGGGGTGGGGGGGTCAGCCTGTCAGTGCTCAGACCATACGCCACACACTGCATCAAATTGGCCTGCATGGCTGTCATCGCAGAAGGAAGCCTTCAAAGATGATGCACAAGAAATCCAGCAAACATTTTACATGGATGATATGTAAACAGTTGACATGGATTACTGGAACCATGTCCTGTGGTCTGATGAGACCAAGATAAACTTATTTGGTTCAAATGGTGTCAAGTGTGTGTGGCGATAACCGGGTAAGGAGTACAAAGACAAGTGTGTCTTGCCTACAGTCAAACATGGTGGTGAGAGTCATGGTCTGGGGCTGCATGATTGGTCCCAGTACTGGGGAGCTACAGTTCACTGAGAGAACAATGAATGCCAACATGTACTGTGACATACTGAAGCAGAGCATGATCCCCTCCCTTCGAAGACTGTGCCGCAGGGCAGTATTCCAACATGATGACGACCCCAAACACACCTCCAAGATGACCACTGCCTTGCTAAAGAAGCTGAGGGTAAAGTTGATGGACTGACCAAGCATGTCTCCAGACCTAAACCCTATTGAGCGTCTGTGGGGCATCCTCAAACGAAAGGTGGAGGAGCTCAAAGTCTCTAACATCCACCAGCTCCGTAATGTCATCATGGAGGAGTGGAAGAGGACTCCAGTGGCAACCTGTGAAGCTCTGGTGAACGCCATGCCCAAGAGGGTTAAGGCAGTGCTGGAAAATAATGGTGGCCACACAAATATAAAATACAATACAATACAATATACACCTTTGTTGCCAGCGGTTTAGACATTAATGGCTGTGTGTTGAGTTATTTTGAGGGGGCAGCAAATTTACACTGTTATACAAGCTGTACACTCACTACTTTACATTGTAGCAAAGTGTCATTTATTCAGTGTTGTCACATGAAAAGATAGAATCAAATAGTAACAAAAATGTGAGGGGTGTACTCTCTTTTGTGAGATACTGTATATATATTAAACAAAAACAGTACACATAG
Source organism: Glandirana rugosa (assembly GCA_018402905.1). Classification (NCBI taxonomy): domain Eukaryota; kingdom Metazoa; phylum Chordata; class Amphibia; order Anura; family Ranidae; genus Glandirana; species Glandirana rugosa. The sequence goes on from BLSH010240563.1 coordinate 151,078, forward strand.
CAGCGATGACATGTAAAATACATAAAATAAGAGCCACCAGTCACCATTTTATTGGTGTAAAACCAGTGAAAAATGATTACTTATTGACTTACTGCAGTTTTGATATTTCTGGTAGCTGAGAAAGCAACCAATGTGATTAATTTGAATCTGTGAGGGGTAGCCCAGGACAAAGGGGTTCTCAAAACCCCTTAAATTGGTGG
>BLSH010240563.1:159384-179742 GCA_018402905.1 Glandirana rugosa
GCTTTTCTAATAACCACAGGGAGAGGGGAGGTAGGACCTGTAAAAGGTATGTACTACGAGGTCGATTCGATGGTCATAACACTTGCTAGTATGGGTAGGGAGGAGGTCACAGAAGGTCGAAAACGGTAGTCGATCTTGCATGGTCTCATAGCTTTGGGCCTGACAGTCTGACGATATAAACCTGTACACATCTGGAAACCATGTAACTGTACATACACTATGTATTTCTAAAAGTCTTTGTAGCAGCAAGTGTTTGTAAAGGTGTCTAGTGCATATTCAAGAATAGAGAAGGAGTGGAAGTCAGATGTTCCTGATCATGGTATGTAAGTTGTAAAAGAGGTGTCAAAGGGGATTTGAGAGCTCTCACAGCCTGGGGGAAAAAACTGTTAAGCAGTCTGACAGTCCGGGTTTCGATACTCTGGTACGTTCTAGCTGATGGCAAAAGCTGGAAGACACTGGAGGAGGGATGGGTATGATCGTTCACAATACTGGTAGCTTAGCTGGAGCATCATGTATGGAAAATGTCCAGGATGGAGGGGAGAGGGACACCAATAATCTTTTCGGCTGTCTTCACTAGCTGCTGCAGGGTCTTGCGGTCAGCAGAACTGCAGGTCCCATACCAGACAATGATGCAGCTGGTCAGACTCTCAATAGTTCCCCTTTTTAGGATGTAGGCGGCGGAGAAAATATAGGCGCTGTTGTGCCTTCTTGGTGAGTGACGTGACGTTCGTTGTCCAGGTGAGATCCTCTGCGATGTTCACTCCCGAGGATTTAGTACTGCTGACTCTCTCCACAGTCGAACTGTCAATGTTCAGGGGGGGGGGGGGATGATCAATAGAGTTTTTCCTGAAATCCATCACAACCTCCTCTGTTTTGCTTACATTAAGGGACAGGTTGTTTGTACTACACCATTTAACCAGTTGTGCCACTTGCTCTCTGTAGAGTGTTTCATCATTGTTGCTGATGAGACCTACCACAGTTGTGTCATCAGCAAACTTGATGATATGATTGGAGCTGAACTTAGCAGTACAGTCGTGGGTCAGCAGTGTGAAGTGCAGCGGGCTGACCACACATCCCTATGGGGCACCCATGCTCAGTGTGATAGTGCTTGAGGTGCTGCAGCCGACATGGACTGACTGAGGTCTTCCGGTTAAAAAGTCCAGGATCCAATTACAGAGGGGCAGGTTGAGGCGAGTTCAATTTAGTGAAAAGTTGCTGAGGAATTATTGTATTAAATGCTGAGCCAACGTTGATGAACAGCATTCTAACATAAGAATCTTTCTGTTCTAAGTGGGTAAGGGCCAGGTGGAGGGTATAGGATACTGCATCGTCCGTGGACAAACTGGTATGGGTCCAGCGTGTATGGAAGACTGGACTTAATGTGATGCATGACTAACCTTTCAAAGCACTTCATCCTTATTGGAGTTAGTGCTATGGGACAATAGTCATTCAAACAGGACACAGGTGTCTTCTTTGGCACTGCAATTATGGTGGTGGATTTAAAACATGTAGGGGCAACCACCTGGCTCAGCGAAATATTGAAGATATCTGTAAGGACATCTGTCAGCTGTGCAGCACAGTCTCTCAGTACACGTCCAGGTATGTCATCAGGGCCAGCAGCCTTCCGTGGGTTGATCCAGGACAGGGTCTTCCTTACATCGGCTAAAGAAAAACAGAGTGCCCGGCCGTTTGGGGATGTGGGTACTTTTTGTGCAGGTTTTTGGTTCTACATCTCAAACCGTGCATAAAAGTGGTTGAGTGCATCTGGGAGGAAAATGTCATTGTCACTGACCTGTGGCAGGGGCTTGTAGTCAGTGATAGTCTGGATGGCTTGCTATAGGGTCCGTGTATCTTTGCTGCTGCTAAAATTTTATTGATTTTTTGAGCATATTGTTTTGCCTTTTTGATGCCATGAGACAGATTGGCTCTTGCTGTTTTGAGAGCTGCTTTATCCCCTGATCTGAATACCTCATCTCTGGTCTTTAACAGCCCATGAACCTCTGCTGTCATCCATGGCTTCTGGTTGGCATGTGTGGTGATATTCTTGGTGACTGTCACATCATCTATGCACTTTTTGATGTAAGCACTCACTGTTTCAGTGTACTCTTGTAAGTGGCTGCCTCTTTAAACATGTTCCAGTCTGTATACTGAAAGCAGTCCTGCAGTAGCATTGTCTGGCCATAATGTAATTTGTTTTTGAAACGGTTTTGCATGCGTAAGCAATGGTTTCTATGCTGGAATTAGCATAATTGATCTGAGTACCCAAGGTGGGGGCGGGGTTCAGCCTTGTGTGAATTTTTCTCTGTTGTATAAACAAAGTCCAGTGTGTTATTTCCCCTTGTTGCAAAATTCACATGTTGGTAGAAATTCGGCAAAACTGTCTTTACGTTTGCGTGGTTGATGTCACCAGCAATAATGAAAAAGCCATCAGGGTTCTTGGTTTGATGTTTGCTGATAGAGCTGTAAAGTTTGCAAAGCGCGTCTTTACACATGGGGGAATGTAAACCACGACAATAACAATGGCCGTGAACTCCCTCGGCAGATAGAACGGTCGACACTTCACAAACATAAACTCTACCAGGGGTGAACTGTATTTTGATACTACCACAGCATTGTTACACCATTCTTTATTGATATTCACACACAGACCAACTCCGTGAGTCTTACCGGACAGTGATGAATCTCTATCCGCTCGGTAGCAAGTTAGCCCATGTAGCTGAATGGCGGAATCCAGGATGTTGTTATTTAGCCATGTTTCAGTGAAGATAAACACACAGTAATCCCTTGCCTCAAGCTGTGTAGACTGACTGAGATGAATTAAGTACAGTTTATTTTCCAGCAAGCGAACATTAGAAAGCATAAGTGTTGGAAGCGCTGGCCTTGTGGGGTTAGCCCTTAGCCTAGCTCTTATACCTCCACGCTTACCGCGTTTGTCTCTTCTCACACCGCTTGCGTCGCTGCCTTGTGCAGGTAGCTTCAATAGGCGAGGCTGCGGTCCCCCAGCCCCCCTAGCACAGCGCAGCCCCCCTAGGACCACCAGGGAGCCCGTCTAACACCGCCAGGGATACCACCCATGGATGCTAGCCAGGGACGCTACCCAGGACCACCAGGTAAGGGGCATACATTGCCTAATAGGTATGGCACTGTGCCCTTCTGTGATGCCTGCCAGTGCCATCCTTATAGTTGCTGCCTAACAGTGCCGCCTATGAATGCCCATCAGCGCTGCATAACAGTGCCACATATAAGTGCCCATCGGTGCTGCTTATCAACGCTGCCTCATCAGTGCCCGTCAGTGTAGCCTCATTAGTGCCCATCAGTGTAGGGGAAAATGTACTTATTTACAGTTTTGTGACGGAAATTTTTTTTTTTTTTCACAATTTTCAGTTATTTGTAACGCAAAAAATAAAAAACCCAGAGGTGATCGAATACCACCAAAAGAAAGCTCTATTTGTGGGGAAAAAATGATAAAAATTTTGTTTAGGTACAATGTTGCATGACCGCGCAATTGTCATTCAAAATACAACAGCTCTGAAAATTGAAAATTGGCCTGCGCGGGAAGGGGGAAAATGCATGGTATTGAATTGGTTAATTGAGTGACTATGTGGCAAATGAGGTTTAATGTTGATAAAGGTAAAGTTATGCACTTGGGGGGCTAAGAGTATGCATGCATCATACATACTAGGAGCAGTACAACTAGGGGAATCCATAGTGTAGAAGGATCTGGGTATCATGGTAGATCATAAGCTTAATATTAGCATGCAATGCCAAGCTGTGGTTTCCAAAGCGAGCAAAGTCATTTTTCCTATTAAGAGACGAATGGAATGCAGAGAGAGAGAGATAATTTTGCCCCTGTACAAATGATTAGTAAGATCTCATCTGGAATACGTTTTGGGCACCAGTTCACAAAAAGGATATCGGGGAAATGGAGAAAGTGCAGAGAAGGGCAATCAAACTGAGGATGTTAAAGGGGGATATGATCAACATGTATAAATACTATACATAAGTGGTCCATATAGTGAACTCGGTGTACAGTTATTCACCTTAAGGTCATCAAAGAGGACAAGGGAGCACTCTTTACATCTGGAGGAAAATAGATTTAATCTCTAAATATGGAAAGGCTCCTTTACAGTAAAAGCCTTAAGTTTTAAGCCCCAAGATTCTGGCCAGCTCAGTAGATTGTTTTAAAAAAAGCCTGCATTTTTTCCTACTTGCACATAATATAAGTGAACACTAATATTTATAGGTAAAGTTGATCCAGGGAATATCCGATACCTGTTTGCCAGGAAGGAATTTTCCACACTGGAGCAAATTGGATCATGCTTATTGGGTTTTTTTGCCTTTCTCTGAGGCTGGGCTCACACTGCAGTATGGAGCGGCTCACAGCAGGGGTCTGGTACTTCCCCATTCACAGTTTCAGGTCCGATTTTAGCCTGAATTTTTGGCTGAATTCGGACCTGAAATGGGCCAGAAGACGCACAGGACCCCTGAGCAATTCACACCGGAGCCACTCCAGAGGTGTGTGAACCAGCTCCATAGAGAGCCAGTCACAGTCTCCTGATATGCGAATTGTTCCACATCCCATTCGCAATAGTATGAACCCAGCCTAAATCAACTGTGGGTATAGGACTGTATATATGGAGGTTACAGCCCAAAATCAGCTAACTGAGCACGATCGTTGGTGTGCCAGTATTATTTTATTTTTATATCTGTGTTTTCAGTGTTTATTTTACATTTTATTTGAAAAGATTTAAAACGATTTCAGGCTGGATTCTCACAGCATTATTTGTTTTCATCAATGGAAAGTAGGGATATCCTTGTGCTCATCAGCCATCATGTATTTAAAATGTTTGCATATTGCATATTTTTAGTCTTTATTATTAATAAATAAGGAAATAAATTATATGCAAACATTTATACATTTTATTTAAGAATGTTTTAGACTACCCCAATAGGCCGTTTGATTTCTCCACAAAGTAAGATTTAATAAATAAGTGTGTGGAAAATCAAGTATTTTTTAAGTCTAGCTTTCTAACTTTTTAAAAACCCTACTGATCCTGTCAATTCCCTGCTTCAAACTGACCATGGCAAGCACGGAAGAAGATCTGTGCAGCCTGGTCAGTTTGTGTACCTATAATGACTGTCAGAAGTTACAAGACCCGTATCTCCTGTGGTCATTTGTGCGGCCATGCCTTCTCCAAGCTCCTATTTGTTTAGTAAGGGGGCGAGTGTGGCTTACATTACACAGTGGGCAGGTTTACCCCCCAGCAGGTGGACAGGATTACTGACACAGCAGGCAGGTGAATGGGCTTATGTCACACACACATACTGGTGGAGTTACTTCCCCATCTGTGTGTGCCGAATTACAGAGGCAGCTTTAGTTTTGACAGCGAGGCTCCAACTGGAATCCACTTGTTGGGTAGGTGCAGGATGGTGTGGTGGGCAATAAGCGCACAAAGTCCCAATCTGTCAAAAAACAATGTTTTGCTAAAATAGTAAAACAGTTCAAGGCCCGGCGGGGAGGCTCACCTGACTGGGTCACTTACAACAGTTCAGCACGTGTAGATTCCGATTTCCCAACAGCGTCTGTCATGAGAATCGGGGTGTGACCTGGCCGGTCCAACCCAAAAGGGAAGCTTCCTGAGAAGGTAGATGTAGTCCCTACTCTTTCCCTACTGCACCAGAACCTTTCCCTACCGCTAGTGCTGTACCTGACAGACGGATGACTTATCCCTACACCAGCCACTCGCATAAAGCGAGCCAAAACCCCGGAACCAGGTACTAAAAAAGACTTTGCTTGACCCAAGATGGCAACCAGGGTTCAGCACATCCAACCAGATCCATCCATAGTGAAAACCAGTTTCTCTCAACTTCCTCCCCTTGGCTGCATTGCTGCTATGGTTAAACGTTCCCTGCAGTGGAGAATATAGACTGCACATGCCTACACGCTTTCAAAACCGAAGTTGTTTCTGGAATGCAGCACACAACAACAGGGGAGACGCTTCTCTGCTGTTTGTATATGTTAGTCCGCCCCTCCCCACTGTCACCTAACTCTGCCCACCTGCCAGTTTGCTGTGTGTGACTAAGCCATAGATGGGGACTTTTCCGCTGTGTTTGCCCCTTCTAAACAGACATACATCCCTGCTACAGTTAAGATGGACTTGTGAGGCTGTGACATCACAAGCCAACCACAATAAAAGAATACAATAAAGGTTAGAAAAAAAAATAGAAAGGATGTATTAAGACATGTAATTGCTGTAATACAGAGTCATGTGAAGACTTGTGTTCACAAATACTTTTACAGTATTAAGGTTTGTAAGAAATCTTAATATCATAAAACCACAATTTTATGATCATGGGGGACTTCAATTATCCGGGATATTGCCTGGCACAGATGAAACTAATCATTCATCTAAAGCCTGGTACACAGTGGAAGTCGACTGGTTCATCAGAAACTTTCAGAATTTTGGTCTATGTGTACTGCTTTCCATCAACAGAAGCTGGTCTAATGTCTGGCTGCTGTCCAACGGTCATTCTGCAAACCTAGCATTCGATCAGCGCTTGCAGGACTGTTCTGTGTAAAGAGATCCCTTTATCAAAATTGTCTGTTGATGCGTTTATGTGGGAATCTGTCAGTTTATTTTTCCATTCATCTCACTGGTTGAACAAAAAAAATAAAACCTGTACATGTATCCCCAGGTGAAGGCTCATTGTTTCTTGAATGTCTTGCAGGACAATTTCATTTGTCAGTTGTTGGATGCCCCAACTAGAAATAATGCTCTTCTAGACCTACTAATTACAAACAACACATAGCTTATTGTAGATGTAAACATAAGGGATACCTTAGGAAATAGCGATCACAGAATAATTATGTTCAACATAAATCATAGAAGAAGGAGACAAAAGTGTAGGACCAGAACATTAAATTTCATAAGAGCCAACTTTACTAAGCTGCACTCCATACAGCATGACATTAGATGGGATCAAATTCTAGAAACAAAGAACACTGAGAAAAAGGAGCTTTAAGAACATAATAAAAAATGGCATTTAGCCAGTGTATTCCACTGGCCAAATATAAAAGAAAGAAAGTTAAACTTGATTTAAATTCTAGAGTAAAAAGGAATATTAATGAGAAAAAATTGTCCTTTATAAAAAATATAAGGCCGATAGGTCCCTAGCAGCATTCCAACACTACAAAGAATGCAATAAGAAATAAAAGAAAAAAGCTCAATCAGGGAAGCTACAGTAAAATAGACTATGTGAGGCACATAGCAAAAGGGAGTAAAAAAATGCCCCAGCATTTTTAAAAAATATGTTAATAGTTAAAAGGCAAGGTCAGAACATATTGGCACCTAAAAAAAAATTAGTTGGTTACCAGTGACAAGGGGAAGGTACAGTAATTGTACATTCTTCTCAGGTTTTACAAAGGAAAAGGAAGGGTATATTAAACAAGACTGTATTGTAAGTAACACAACACTGAATGTACCCTGGTGGTCAAAAGAAGCCAGCGTTCAAAAAAGACTTAATGTGGGTAAATCACCAGGACCAGATGCTTATACTCAACACTCCTCAAAGAACTTAGCAATGTTATAGCCACACCGTTATTCCTAATCATTAAGGACAGCTTATAGACTGGAATAGTACCAGCTGACTGGCTAAAAACTATTGTGATTCCAGTATTCCAAAAAGGGCTGAGATATATACCAGGGAACTGCAGTCCAGTCAGCCTAACATCAATATGTAAACTATTAGAGGAGATGATAAGGGATCATATCCAATAATTTGCTGATGAAAATAATATCATTAGTAGTAACCAGCATGGATTATGAAAAATCTTTCTTCCCAGACCAACCTTGTAATATTCTATGAGGAAGAGAGCTGTAATCTGGATAGAGGAAGGCCTGTGAGCACGGTGTATCTGGATTTCACCAAAGCATTTGATACAGTAACCCATAAATCCTTACTTTACAATCTGATGTCTGTTGGCATTGATGATAGTGTATGTACCTGGATAGAAAACTGGTCACATGAACGTGTCCTAAGGGTGGTGATTAATAGGATATTTTTTGAATGGCTTTGAGCTATAAGTGGGGTACCCCAAGGCTCTATCTTGGAACAAATTCTTTTTAACGTTTCAAAAAAGTTGGTATAAATAGTTCAATCTCAGTGTTTGCTGACAATATAAAGCTAAGCAGGGTAATAACCTCACAACAGGCTAAAGCAGCTTTACAGGAAGACCTTGATAAAATAAAATGGCAGGCACCTATATAGAAAATGAGGCTAAATATTGAAAAATGTGTTAAAAATATGAATGCAGGTTACTCGCAAGCACCTCTGGGAGAATCGAAGAATGTAAAAGGATTTGGGGGACCTTGTAGACCACAGGCGCTCTGCAATAGCATACAATGTCAAGCAGCAGCAGGCAAGGTCAGCAGATCATTAACATGCATTAAAAAAGTATTTAGTTGAGAGATAAAACTATAATTCTAACACTTAAAGAGGCATCTTAAGGGCCCCAATATACAGGGATATGCGAAATGGTAATGACATAAACAAATACGCACACCCACATAGGTTGAACTGAATGGAGTGGTGTCTTTATTCTATTGCAAAGAGGATCTTCACCCTAGAAAGAAAAAAATAAAAGACAGCAGCTACAAATACTGTAGCTGCTGACTTTTATTAAAAGGATACTTAACTTTCCAGGGATCCACCATTGTCCTCACCTGGGCCAGTTCTATACTGGTTCTCTATGGCATATTTACTGTGGGAAGCCGGCTGAGACTCACACCTGGCTTCCCATATTCACAAGTCACACTGTGCGTTATGAACAATGCTACAGCCTTCTAGGACCTGTGACATGTCCCAGAAGGCTGTGGACAAAGAGGGGGGTGGGTAAATTGGAGCAGGTACTTATAAAAAAAAACAAGCCAAATGTGGTACAATATGAGGGAGGAGGACATAATGCAGAATTCCTCCTTTAGGGTGAAGCTCCGCTTTAACATCTATGTAACTTTGTATGTTTTTATGTCACTAATACTGTGAAAACCAACAACATTCACAGTAAAACAGCCAATTAGAACCATCTACAAATACACAAGAGAGGCTACAGGAAGATAGCATTTGGTCAGCAATATTCATTTTTATGACAGCTGGTGAGCTACCAGACTGGCTCGCATTTACACAACAGAGAGAAGTGTGAAGTAAGAAGTTGTTCAGTTTTAATGTGGCAATCCTAAATACAGGTGGTAATATATAGTACCTAGCAGGTATACAAGACTAAGGCTTCATTCACACCTAGGTGATTTGAATTGCAGGCCGAATCACCGCGATTCTGCCTGCGATCAAGAAGACGGGTTTGTGATGCCATTACTTCTTAATGGTACCCCAATCTCAGTGCGATTTTTCTGCAATAAATCGCGCTACAATCGCTGCAAAATGCAACACTATTGCCCAAAAGAATCTTCTGCTCCTTTTTGAATGTCACGCTTCGCGAGGCAAAAATCGCACCACGATTGGCATTGCAAACGCGTCTTGACGCAATTCTGGAATCGTGAGCAGAATTGCATCAATTCCACCTGCGATTCTAATTGCCTATGGGTGAATGAAGCCTAAATGTGCATGTTACACCTGTAACCATGGGCCAATAGGCCACAGGCTGCTACAGACATCAAACAAAAAAACTGTTCAATATATATCCAGCATTTTCAAAGTATATGTCAAGGCAAAGTAAAATAAACAAAACCATGTTTAGTACATCTTTCCAGTACAAAAGTAAACCGGTCAAGAAAAAAAGACAATTTTAACAATTCTGAGAAAATGAGGTTGGTTTACGAAAGAATTTAAGAATGCTCATACAATTACTTCTGTAGATATATACAAAAAAAACTCAGCGCCACAGTATAGAACACTAGCTGCTTCAATTTATATAACCAGCTGCAGTGTTAAAATTTGCTATCAGCAAATAGATGGTTTAAACAGACAATATAATTAACGCGCTAGTCAATTAAACAGCATATATCATATATTGACCAACTGTCGCTAGTATGGTCAGAAGTGCCTGTATCCACTGAGGGGAACCAAGGCGGGCCGAACCTAATGAACGGCTAACTGCTCCCAAGGGCTGATTTCCCGGTAAGCAAATAATCTGCTACACACACCGGGTGCCAGGGTTATTAGTCACCTTAACATGTGAGTGTTCTGACTTTGTTTTTAATTATTTTGAATACATGAAGTTTTTTACTTGTTACCCATGTGACGGAACATCATTACCTGAGCCGGCTACCATAAAGGTCCACAGGGGTTCTTTTCCCCACATGCACTTTTGACCATACTAGAGATAGTTGGGCAAAATATGATGGTGAGGGTACATCTATGTGGGGCACCCAGTCTAAGCACCTCTGGAGCACGGCTAATGTGTAGGAATTGAGCATGAGCACTTTACTTCATCACTTGGGACTTTAAAATATGAACTTGATGGTGTTTGATTGACTAGCACGGTGATTCTATTGTCTATTTATACTTCTGTAGATAGTCACTTCATTATCCATTTATGTGCAGATAAAATACATAATAAGGTATGCTTCTTTTCAAATGATTTGATAATTATAGCGGACATTCCCAACTCCTGAATAAATCCACCTCAATATGGCAAATTCTGAGATAATAACACAGAAATCCTATATATGAAAAAACATGTACTAAAATATCTGAGAATATACACATAAAAAGTGTAATTTATGTATAAATAAAAAATGGGACTTTAACCAGTTGCCGACCGCCCACCATGGATTGACGGCGGCAACATGGCTGTGCTGTGCAAATCGCATCACCTGACGGCGCTCGCACCCGCGGTGATCAGATTCATTTCAGAACAATTCAATTCACAGGCACAGACCAATGCTTTTTGGTCTGGACCTGCTGATCAGTCCTGGCGAATTAAATGCCTCCTCTGCCTCCGTAATGTAAACAGAGGCAGAAGAAGTGATGTCATCTCCCCTCGTGGAGCCCTTTTCGGTTCCAGCGAGGGAGAGAGAGCATCTAACCGTGAGTTGCACAACAGCCCACTGACACCAGTACATATAGGTACACATTTAACTCCTTGATCGCCCCCCCCCCCAGTTAACCTCTTCACTCCTGTCACCGTGTCACTGAGTGCAGCGATCGGATCTTTCACTGATCACTGTACTTGTGTCCCTTGTGACACTAAACAGTGTTAGGGTAGGTAGTAGTAGGCCCAGGTAAGTATACATGCCCCCCTTACCCCCTAATAAAGGTTTTAACCTCGTGATTGCCCCCTGTGATCACTGTATTGGTGTCACAGGAGACGCTTGTTAGATAGTTTGTTTCTTTTTCCATCAGGGTACCTGATATATATATATATATATATACATACATACATACATACATACAGTATCTCACAAGAGTGAATACACCCCTCACATTTTTGTAAATATTTTATTATATCTTTGCATGTGACAGCACTGAAGAAATTACACTTTGCTGCAATGTAAAGTAGTGAGTGTACAGCTTGTATAACAGTGTAAATTTGCTGTCCCCGCAAAATAACTCAACACACAGCCATTAATGTCTAAACCGCTGGCAACAAAAGTGAGTACACCCCTAAGTGAAAATGTTCAAATTGGAGCCGAATTAGCCATTTTCCCTCCTTAACCACTTGCCGACCGCCAACCGCAGGTTGACGGTGACAAGGTGGTTCAATATCGCAAACCGCCGGCATATGACGGCGGCTGCGAGATCGTGCACTGTGAGCGCACGTGCTCGCGCGCTCACTGTGTCCGGGGGGGGGCCGGGGAGCGGGTGCGGCGGACTCGATCCCCGCCGGCTACCCACGATGCCCCCCTCCCGCAGTGAAAGAACGAAGGTCCGTGTATGTAAACACGGATCTCCGTTCTGTGAGAGGGGAAAGGGCTGTGATCACAGCCTTCCTCTATATGGAAGCCGTGATCACTCCCCTTCCCCAGCCAGCCCAGCTCACATACAGTTAGAACACGCCCAGGGAACACAGTTAACCCTTAGAGCGCCCCCCAGGTTAACCCCTTCACTGCCAATGGCATTTACACAGTAATCAGTGCATTTTTATAGCACTGATCGCTGTATAAATGCCAATGGTCCCAAAAAAGTGTCAAAGTGGTCCGACATGTCCGCCGCAATATCGCAGTACCGCTAAAAATCGCAGATTGCCGCTATTACTAGTAAAAAAAAATAAATAAAAACCCCAGAAATGAATTCTCATCATCCGTAAACGCGGCAACTTTTGCGCAAACCAATCAATAAACGCTGATTGTGATTTTTTTTATCACAAAAATGAGGAAGAATATAAAATTGGCCAAAACCGTTGAAAAAAATGTTTTTTTATATTTTTTTTTGGATTTGTATTTTAGCAAAAAGTAAGAAATTTGGGTTTTTTTGCAAAATGGTTGCTCTTCTTTTGTTTATAGCGGCAATCAGAAATGAGGCAGCGGTGATTAAATACCACCAAAAGAAAGCTCTATTTGTGGGAAAAAAGGGACGCAAATTTCGTTTAGGTATAACGTCGCACAACCGCGCAATTGTCAGTTAAAGCGACACAGTGCCGATTCACAAAAAGTGCTCTGGTCCTAAAGTGTGAAATCCTTCCGGGGCTGAAGTGGTTAATGTCATGTGACTTGTTAGTATTACAAGGTCTCAGGTGTGAATGTGGAGCAGGTGTGTTAAAGTTGGTGTTATTGCTCTCACTCTCTCATACTGGTCACTGGAAGTTCAACATGGCACCTCATGGCAAAGAACTCTCTTGAGGATCTAAAAAAAATAATTTTTGCTCTACATAAAGATGGCCCAGGCTATATGAAGATTGTAAAGACCCTGAAACTGAGCTGCAGCACGGTGGCCAAGACCATACAGCAGTTTAACAGGACAGGTTCCACCCAGAACAGGCCCCGCCATGGTCGACCAAAGAAGCTGAGTGCACATGCTTAGTGTCATATCCAGAGGTTGTCTTTGGGAAATAGACTTATGAGTGCTGCCAGCATTGCTGCAGAGGTTGAAGGGGTGGGGGGTCAGCTTGTCAGTTCTCAGACCATACGTTGCACACTGCATCAAATTGGTCTGCATGGCTGTTGTCCCAGAAGGAAGCCTCTTCTAAAGATGATGCACAGGAAAGCCTGCAAACAGTTTGCTGAAGTCAAGCAGACTAAGGACATGGATTACTAGAACCATGTCCTGTGGTCTGATGAGACCAAGATAAACTTATTTGGTTCAGATGGTGTCAAGCGTGTGTGGCGGCAACCAGGTGAGTAGTACAAAGACAAAGTGTGTCTTGCCTACAGTCGAGCATGATGGTGGGAGAGTCATGGTCTGGGGCTGCATGAGTGCAGCTGACACCGGGGAGCTCCAGTTCATTGTGGGAACCATAAATGCCAACATGTACTGTGACATACTGAAGCAGAGCATGATCCCCTCCCTTCAGAGACAGGGCCGCAGGACAGTATTCCAACATATGATAACGACCCCAAACACACCTCCAAGATGACCACTGCCTTGCTAAAGAAGCTGAGGGTAAAAGTGATGGACTGGCCAAGCATGTCTCCAGACCTAAACCCTATTGAGCATCTGTGGGGCATCCTCAAATGGAAGGTGGAGGAGCGCAAGGTCTCTAACATCCACCAGCTCTGTGATGTCGTCATGGAGGAGTGAAAGAGGACTCCAGTGGCAACCTGTGAAGCTCTGGTTAACTCCATGCCCAATAGGGTTAAGGCAGTGCTGGAAAATAATGGTGGCCACACAAAATATTGACACTTTGGGCCCAATTTGGACATTTCCACTTAGGGGTGTACTCACTATTGTTGCCAGCGGTTTGGACATTAATGGCTGTGTGTTGAGTTATTTTGAGGGGACAGCAAATTTACACTGTTGTACAAGCTGTACACTCACTACTTTACATTGCAGCAAAGTGTCATTTCTTCAGTGTTGTCACATGAAAAGATCTAATAAAATATTTACAAAAATGTGAGGGGTGTACCCACTTTTGTGAGATACTATATATATATATATATATATATATATACACACACGCACCCTGTTCCAAATTATTATGCCAATGATATTTTTCTCATTTACCTAAATAATTGATGTAAACAACAGTCAGCATAATTCTCATGTTATCAACTATTAGGCTTCATGCACACAGGACTTTAAAGAAACAGCCAAAAAACGTCAGTAGCTTATCAGGGATGTTTTCAGCTTTTACCAGCGTTATATTACCGCCGTTTTTTCCCGTTTTTAAAGGGCCAGCGTTTTTTTTTTTTTTTTTTCTCAATTGGTCTAAAACGTCCAGAACTTTGGGGATGGACGTTTTTAAGCGTTTTTGAGCATTTTGGACGTTTTTAAGTGTTTGAAAGTTTTTACAGCTGAAAACAGTAAAAAAAACCCCTCAGCTCTTGGGTTTTTTTTACACCTCAAAAACATCACTGCTAAAAACAGTTGATAACAGCCTATGTGTGCATGAACACATAGGATAACATGATGGAGGGTTTATTGACTGTAGAAAAAAACTTCTGCAGCTGAAAACAGCTGCTGAAAAACAGTCAAAAAACATCCTGTGTGCATGAGGCCTTAAGAGTACAATTCAAATTTTATTCGAACAAACCTAATAACAGTATTTTTTTTTCAAAATAAAAAACTTACAATGCACTGTTCCAAATTATTACGCACAGTAAGTTTCAAAACACTTTATAGGTTGCAAAGAACTGAAAATTGTCATTTGTTGTGTTTGCAGCATATTTACTGAAATCAAAAGCTATTTCATTCAAACTTTGAACAACATTTTAACTTTTTAAACATTTTAACAGGTCACGTTACATTTTAACATAGGACCCCTTATTTGATAGCAGCTTCACAAGTCTTGCATCCATTGAACTTGTGAGTTTTTGGACAGTTTCTGCTTGAATTTGTTTGCAAGATGTCAGAGTAGCCTCCCAGAGCTGCTGTTTGGATGTAAACTGCCTCCCACCCTCATAGATCTTTTGCTTGAGGATGCTCCAAAGGTTCTCAAAAGGATTGAGATCAGGGGAGGATGGAGGCCACACCGTGACTTTCTCTCCTTTTATCCCCATAGCAGCCATTGATACAGAGGTATTCTTTGCAGCATGAGATGGTGCATTGTCATGCATGAAGATGATATTATTACGGAAAGCATAGTTCTTCCTTCTGTACCAGGGAAGGAAGTGGTCAGTCAGGAACTCCACATACTTTGCAGTGGTCATCTTTACACCTTCGGGGACCCTAAAGGGGCCGACCAGCTCTTGTTACTGTGTTTTATAATGTTTTTTTTTTTTTTACAGCTATGTCATTTTTTTATGTTATGGTTTACTGTGTTTTATTAATCATTTTTTGCTTTTCAGGTACGCCATTCAGCTGCAGCACTGAGTTAGTTATGGTGACAGCAACAGCTTTTGCTCCCATCATATATAAATCAACGACTCCAGCGCTGTAGGAGGTGATTTCACCACCACAGTTAAAAAAGAGCATATGGGCAGTGGGTGGAAATTGAGGTGGATTTGCCCCTATGCTCCGGTATATATTTTTAGAACGGTGCTATGCCCATTATTAGAAGTGGGTGGATGCAGGGTGGTTTCTACCCACTGATTAATTCTTTTTTTTCATTTAACCCACAGGCTGCATGAAAAAAAAACATTACAACATATGCCCAACAAGGAACAGCGACGTACTAGTATGTTGCTGGTCTTTGGTTTTCTCAGGCTCTCCTGTCCCACCGGGGAACGTGAGAATGCAGCAGGTGGTTCTGCCAGCTGACCATAGAGCTGATCGAAGACTAGAATGGCTCCAATCATCTCTAAGGCTTAAGAAACTGGGAGCTCTGAGCATTTCATGATTTCTGTTTTGCCGGATATAAATAGCACCATTGGGAAAGTATCTTATCACACCGATCTTGGTGTGGTCAGATGCTTTAACCATTTCTCGCCCCGCCTATTGACAAATGACAGCTGGATGGTGGCTTCATTATCCTGACTAGGTGTCTGTTGACGACTTGCTGGATAAGATGCTAGTGCGTATCCGCAGGAGTGCGCATCGCGGCGATCGTGCAAGGCTCGTGTCCGCCGGACACGGGCTGTTACCGATCACGGTAAACAGCCAGTTAAATTGGCTGTTTACAATGTGATCAGCTGTGTATAATTACAGCGATCACATGGTTTGCTAAAAAACGTCAGCTCGCCGCATACGCGCCTGATGCGCGCCTCCGGAGGCGCGCCCGCGTGATGGGGGCGGCTGTCCCTCGGACACAGCGATTTCCCGATCTGTAAACAGCCAATGAAGTTGGCTGTTTACCATGTGACGGCTGTGTCCAATGTGACAGCCGGTCACAAATGTAAACAAAAAACTGTCACTACATGATCCCTGCTTTTTCTCCTCACACACCGATTGCACAGGCCCACCACCAGTACCGCCATTGATACAGCTACACAGTACCGCCACTGGTACTGCCACCAGTACCGGTACCACCACACAGGCCAGCCACCAGTACCACCATCAGTACCGCCGCACAGGCCAGCCACCAGTACTGCAAAATACAGGCCCGCCACCAGTACCGGTACAGCCACACAGGTCCACCATTTTTACCGCCATCGGTACCACCACACAGGCCAGCCACCAGTACCGCCACCGATACCGCTAAACCCAGGTCCTCCACCAATACCGCCACCCATCAGTACTGCCATCAGTACAGTCACCCAGGCCCACCATGCCTCAGAGAGTATATACTCCCTCCTAAAAGAATTAGAAAGTCAGGACCGAGATCCGAAGACCTGCCCACCACCAGCAGCGCCAGACCCCAGGAAGAGGAGTACTAGAACTGGAACTACACGCCCAACCCAAAAGAACCCTAATTCAAGTCCAGGCCCAGTCCTTCCTTCCTGATGCCCTGGCAAACCCTGTATGGTTTTCTGCCAACTCAGGGTCCGCAATAATCCCCGATTTCACTGCACAGCCAGGTATGCAGGTCAACACTACAGATTTTGCCCCATTGGATTACTTTTATTTGTTTTTCTCCCCCAAACTGCTGCAGAGTATGGTGGACCAAACCAATCTATACGCAGAGCAATTTATTGCTGCCAATCCCACTTCATCTTATGCCCCCATGTTCCATTGGCGACGTCTGACACTGGACGAATTCAAAATATTTTTGGTCCTTACGTTCAATATAGGGCTTACAAAAAAAAAATGAACTCCATTGGTATTGGTCCACCCATCCCATCCACCACATGACTATATACGCCTCTGTTATGTCCAGAACAAGTTGATATGACATGATTATGCGTTTCCTCCATTTTAGCGATAATTTGCAGTGCCCTCCCCGAGATCACCCCAACCATGAAAAATTGTATAAGATACGCTACCTAATTAATTCCTTTTCCCAGAGATTCGCGGAAGTGTTCATTCTGGATAAAAACATCTGTGTAGACGAGCCCCTTTACATTTACATTTCACTGGCCGGCTGCAGTTCAAGCAGTACATACCCAGCAAGAAAGCCAGGTATGGCTTAAAACTTAAACTGTGTGATTGAGCCACTGGCTAGGCATACATCTTTAGAATCTATGAAGGTAAACATTCCCAGCTCCAGCCCCGTGATTGCCCAACATATATTGGAACCAGTAGGAAGATTATCTGGGAGCTGGCATACCCCCTCTTTGGAAAAGGATACCACCTATATGTTGACAACTATTATGCAAGCTTACAAAATAGAAATAGCTTCCCAGAGCGTGCCACCATCCTAATTACTAGAGAAAAAACAGAGGGGATATCCCCGAATATCGTGGACTTTATGGGCACACCACAAGACAGTACACTCATAATCGGTAAAAATAGCATATATTTTTATTTAAATACTTCCATTATAA
Organism: Glandirana rugosa; assembly: GCA_018402905.1. Lineage (NCBI taxonomy): Eukaryota > Metazoa > Chordata > Amphibia > Anura > Ranidae > Glandirana > Glandirana rugosa. The sequence goes on from BLSH010240563.1 coordinate 177,297, forward strand.
GAAGACAACATGGTTTTAAAATCTACAAGTGTTGCAGAATATCAACAATCACATAAGATAGCCTATACCAATTTTCTAAGCCGTTTCTGGTACATTTCTACGGTACATTGCACCAAAGACGGACCACAGTGTTCATGCAGAGCAGGTCAACACGTTTCGCTATTAGCAAGCTTCCTCAGGACCTCTTGCATCCTGGGTTTGAGATTAAGTTGGCTGTCTGTGCTCACGGGAATAAGACTCAGGGGGGCGGACACAGGGGGCGATAGGAGTAGATGCATACAGGTGGACGATTGTATAAGCAGGTACGTACCCGGTGAGGGTCTCCAATCGGGTATACAGTTATATACAAGAGAGGGTCTCTTTTCAACTAGACTGGTATATATACCCCCCACACATATAAGAAACGAAATGCTTGGTGTAGAGAAAGGTAGTCCCATATTAATAAGCAATTTAGTAATTTGCCACGTGGATCTCGGTTTAGGGACGTCACATCCACGGGATAGGTAGATAGTGTAATCCCCACAAGATGTAGTTCCTGTGTATAACAATAGCTTGCCGTATGCATATGGCACTGTCTATAATGCTGCAGGAACGGTGCCCGTCCTATATTGACAACTGACGTAGTCCTGGTCCATCTGAATGTATGTCCGTCTCTCCTAGTGTCCGACCGCCGTCACAGACAGCCAACTTAATCTCAAACCCAGGATGCAAGAGGTCCTGAGGAAGCTTGCTAATAGCGAAACGCGTTGACCTGCTCTGCCTGAACACTGTGGTCTGTCTTTGGTGCAATGTACCGTAGAAATGTACCAGAAACGGCTTAGAGATTTGGTATAGGCTATCTTATGTGATTGTTGATATTATGCAACAGTTGTAGATTTTAAAACCATATTGTCTTCTTTTAATATATGCTATTTTTACCGATTATGAGTGTACTGTCTCCTGGTGTGCCCATAAAGTCCACGATATTCTGGGATATCCCCACTGTTTTTTTTCTATTATACAAGCTTGCCACTATTTCGCCATCTTTAGCGAGAAACAACCCTGGCCTGCGGCACCTTCAAGAAACACCGGAAGGGCTTCCCACAACATCCCCTCACCATAAAAACTACAAAACGGGGAATCTGCCTTCATGAGGAATGAAGAGGTATTGGCCATGAAGTGGAGGGACAAGAAAGATGTCCACATCCTCTCTACTATCCACAACGACACCTCGGTGGAGATCCAGAGAAGATGTGGCCCCATTGTAAAGTCCGAGTGTGTCCACGACTACAATCTATTCATGGGGGGGGGGGGTGGGTTTAAATGACCAGATGGTATAGCCCTATTTGTCTAACCGGAAGTCCCATTTTTGGTATAAGAAAGCCGCTTTACAATATGACCATGTTTAATTTGTTTGTGTGTTACATAGCTAGTCAGGTTGAAAAAAGACACAAGTCCATCTAGTTTAACCCAAAAAAAATTGAAAAATTATATATAACCATACAATCCTTTATACAATGCTTCACCCACAGTTGATCCAGAGGAAGGCAAAAAAACCCAGCAAAACATGATCCAATTTGCTATAGCGGGGGAAAAAAATTCCTTCCTGATCCCCCAAAAGGCAATCGGTTTCATCCTGGATCAATTTTACCTAAAAATGTTAGTAGCCAGTTATATTATTTACATTAACCACTTCCATACCAAGCCTGTTTTTTGGGTTCGGTGTTTTTAGAGTTAAAAACTGTTTTTTTTTTTGCTATAAAATTACTTATAACCCCCAAACATTATATATATTTTTTTCTAACATCCTAGAGAATAACATGGTGGTCATTGCAAAACTTTATGTCACACCGTATTTGCGCAGCGGTCTTCCAAGCGTGCATTTTTTTAAATAAATTCAGTTTTTTTAGTTAAAAAAATAAGAAATCAGTAAAGTTAAGTCAATTTTTTTTCCATATTGTGAAAGATAATGTTACACCGAGTAAAATGATACCCAACATGTCATGCTTCAAAATTGCGTCCGAATGGTGACAAACTTTGCAACTTAAAAATCTCCATTGTCGACATTTAAAAACTTCTACAGGTTAGCAGTTTTGAGTTACAGAGGAGCTCTAGTGCTAGAATTGTTTCTCTCGCTCTAACGATCGCGGCGATACCTCACATGTGTGGTTTGAACACAGTTTTCATATGTGGGCGAGACTTACATATGCGGTCGCTTCTGCGCCTGAGCTCGGCGGGACAGAGCGCTTTAAATTTTATTTCTCTTTTTATTTTTACACTGTTCTTTTTTAAAAAAAAAAATAATTTGATCACTTTTATTCCTATTACAATAAATGTAAACATTCCTTGTAATAGAAAAAAGCATGACAGGTCCTCTTAAATGTGACATCTGGGGTCAAAAAGACCTCAGATCTCATATTTACACTAAAATGCAAAAAAAAAAAAAAATTTGAAAAAAATGACAGCC
>BLSH010240563.1:179752-203137 GCA_018402905.1 Glandirana rugosa
AACTCTCTCTCTAAATCCACCTGCAGATAACTGCAGGACGGAAACTCTTCCCTATAGACTTACCACGGACGTCGATGTCCGTGGTAAGTCTATAACAAAAAAAGTCGATCGCTAAGACACATCCTATTTTCACCAGAATCGCAGTCTAAGGGGCGTTCTAGTGAAAATAGCCGCCGCCCTCTCCACGGGGGGGCGAGGGCGGCGAAAGGACAGTAGATGCGGTGAATGACCTGGACGGCCGTCGCCGTCTCTACTAACCTAGGAGAGGGGGGTCACAGGCACTCGGCTGACTCGCCGACCTCGGAGAGTGAGCCGAGGTATTGTGTCGTCCCGTCTTTACTGCAGTCTTCAGTGAAGGCGGGTTACCAAAAAAAAAAAAAAAAAAAATTGAAAAAAATGACAGCCCAAAAAAAAAAAAATGGGCCCTTTAAGACCATTGGGCGGAAGTGACTTCTGACGTCATTTCTGCCCTGCTGTGTTATGGAGCCGAGTGAGAGGCTCCAGCCGCTCAGTCGGCTCACGGACACTGGGGGGAGAGGATCCAATCATCTCTGCCGCTGCCGGCAGGTCCAGTAAGTGGCGTAGATGACAGGAAAGCGGCGGGAGCGGGGGGGCACCTCTCCCGCCGCCGATAAAAGTGATCTTGCGGGGAATCTGACGCTAAGACCACTTTTATCCTACACAGAATCGCTAGCTGAAAAAAACAATATCTGAATGGTGCCTGTAGCTGCAGGCACCATTCAGATATCCCTTCTCAAAGGCAGGACGTCAATAGACGTCCACCTAAATCTCTCTCTCAAATCTCTCCCAGCTATAGAAGTTAAACTAACAGGTCTATAGTTACTTGGTAAAGAATTTGATCCCTTTTTAAATAAGGGCACCACGTTGGCCCTACGCCAATCCAGTGGTACTATTCCAGTCATTAAGGAGTCCCTAAAAATGAGATACAATGGCTTTGAAATTACAGAGCTCAATTCCTTTTGGATGCGTGGATGAATGCCATCTGGTCCAGGTACTTTATCTACCTTTTTTCTGTCTAAATACTTCTGGACCATTTCACTTTTGAGCCATTATGGATCATTTGTGGCTGTGTCACTACCACCCCCAACGTGGACATGAGCTCCCCCATACTCCTTTGTATACACAGAGCTGAAGAATGTATTTAATAAGTTTGCCTTCTCTTTGTCCCAGTCACGCACTCTAGATTATTTTGTAAAGGGCCTACATGCTCAGACCTGACCTTTTTACTATTAATATATTTGAAGAATTTTTTGGGGTTTGTCCTACTATTTTTTGCAATCTGTCGTTCGTTTTGAATTTTTTGCGTCATTGATTTCCTTTTTACATATTCTGTTATATTCTTTGCAACATTTAAAAGATGATAGTCTGCCCTCATTTTTATATTTTTTAAATGCTCTTTTCTTATCATTTATAACTTTTTTAACTTTGGCCGTGAGCCACATAGGTTTTATTTTTAGACTTTTAAACTTATTGCCCATGGGAATATACTTTACAGTGAGTTCGCATACAGTTTTTTAAAAAAAATTTCCATTTCTGTTCTGTGTTCATCGATGCCAATATTCCCTCCCAGTCTAAGTCCTGGAGAGCAGACCTCATCCTTGTAAAATTTGCTCTCTTAAAATTAAGTGTTTATTTTTCCTGTATGTGTTTGTTGCTTGCAGCTTACATTAAATGAAATCATGTTATGGTCACTGTTACCCAGATGTTCTTTTATATGAATATTGGTAATAAGCTCTGCATGATTTGAGATTACCAGGTCCAGCAAAGCGTTATTCCTAGTTGGGGCCTCAATAAACTGGACCGTAAAATTGTCCTGTAATAGGACAATTTTACGGTCCAGTTTATTGAGGTATACATTTTTGCCCTTTAACTGTCCCAGCAGTGCCATTACTCCAGTTATTTTCCGGGTAGTTAAAATCCCCCATTATTATCACTGTCCCAGCCCTTGCAGCTCTTTCCATCTGTGCAAGGAGCAGAGTCTCCACCTCCTCTTTAACACTGGGAGGTCTATAACAAACTCCAATGATAACCTTTGTAGTGTGCACACCCATATGCAGATCTACCCATAATGCTTCAGACTCATCACACTCTCAATCAACCAGGTCCTCATTCACACTCGCTTTGAGATCAGTTCTCACATAGAGACAGACACCATCACCCTTCCGTTTTAGCCTGTCTTTCCGAAAGAGAGTATAGCCAGGAATATTAATAGCCCAGTCATGTGAAGAATGAAGCCAAGATTCAGCTATACCAATCAAATCATAGTTCTCCTCATGCACCAGAGCTTCCAACGTGGAAGCTCTGGTGCATGCTTGGCAGACTCCTGGCATTGCTGAACAAACAGTTTAATTCACTGTCACATTTTGCACATGTATGTTGCATATTTTTAATTTTAGTACAAACAGTACCATTTCCAATGGTTGACTGTAACATATCTTCCACAGCCCTTCCCCCATCTTTCCCCATTCCCCCCACCAATAGGGGCTGACCCCTGTCTGACCTGTCTTCCCCATTATAATCAAATGCACCCTCCCCCCTCAATCCTAGTTTAAATACTCCTCCAGCCTTCCCATAAACCTCTCCCCCAACACAATAGACCCCCTTCCATTTAGGTGCAAACCATCTTTAGCATATAGGTTGCACCCCAATGAAAAGTCAGCCCAGTGCTCTAAATACCCAAAGCCCTCCTCCTCACACCAGGTCTTTAGCCATGCATTCCGGGCTCTAATCTCCCCCTGCCGTTCCTGTGTTGCGCATGGCACAGGCAATATTTCAGAGAATATTGCATTGGAGGTCCTTCCCTTCAACTTGCAACCTAATTCTTGAAATTGTTTCTTAAGGAGCCTCCACCTTCCATAGTTTCTGACATTGGTTCCAACATGGACCAAGACAGCTGGGTATTGCCCAGCCCCTCCCAGTAATTTATCAACCCGGTCCACCACATGCCGAACCCTGGCACCAGGGAGACAGCAATACATTCGGTTGAGGCGATCCTGGCGAAAAATTATTCTATCATCCTTCTAATTATAGAATCTCCAATTACTACCAACTGTCTAGGCCTACCTGCACTACCCCTACCACCCCTACTAGATGGGCTGCTCTCCCGGCTGTTAGTGGGAGCTGTGAGATCTAGTGCTGCCTGTGACAAATGCGGGTATCAGATCGCTGCCCTCCTCACCGACCGGCGACCAAGGACCCCCCTGATCTAATACCGCACAAAGATTTCCCAGTTTGCGGGACCACCGTCTAAGTGTCAGCTGCCTGAGAGCGATTGTTACATGGCTAAGTCAAACAATTAACCCTTTCTCTGCCACCACTTCTGGATGCCAGCCAGAAGACCCGTATGTTAGTAATACCAGTATTTTAGAACAACGCCTGTACACACACTGTCACCGCAGACAGGTCTATTCAGATGTGTTATTTAAAAAAAAACAGTAGCGCTCTTCAAAGGAACAGATTGGTAATAGTTGCATTAAGAGCTTTAGGGACAAAATTAACACTTTTCAAAATAAGGTTTAATAATGAAAAGGTTAAGTTTTAGGTGCAGTAAAATATTTACAGAAAAATAAAAGAAGGTTGCAAGATTGAGACAAATTTACAGCAAAGGAACAGAATGAAAAAATACCTGAAATGTCCGTGCCTATTCAGTGTTTCGAAGATGATTTCCTGGTTCTCTGATATTGGTTCATTGATGGTAAGATGAGAACGGCGCCATTGATCTTGGCAGTCCTTATTTCTCTGGATCACCAGGGGTGGAGCTATACCCCTCCGGCCATTTGTATGAGAGGGCGTGTTCTTAGACAATATCCAGGGCGGGCCGTTACGAGACATGCTGCATAATCATTATGAAAATCATAACTTGTGATTGGACTGCCCGCCACATGCTCCAGTAAGAAATTTCATTTCAGCTTGCATAAAGCTTTCAAATGACTCCAAACATGTGAGTTCTGAGACCTGCTAGGACCCTGGGGAGGAAATAGACTATTTCTATCCCTCCTTGGGTAACAAGGGGTGAATGTTTATACTTGAATTATCTGGGCCGAAATTCTACATTCAAATATGTATGTTTTATCACTATGGCATACGTATAACGGAAGTTATGACTGTATGTAGGTTTTTCTACCTTCTCATGTTGTTCCAAAGTTACTGAAAGGGTCAGGATTCCTGGGGGTGATTTACGGTGTTGCATGTCCCACATCAGTTTGTTGTATGTTTGTTCAAGATAAGCAAACAGGCTTCTTCCTGACCAGCCATGGACCATAATCAGAGGCCCCTTTGAAGTTGATCTGGCCAGAGACAGAGGGGGTGTAAAGGAAAAGCTTGTTCAAACTGCCATGTTGGAAGGAGAGAAACAAAACTTAGTAACCAGTTATTTAAGTAGCTCCCCTTCCAATATGGAGTCAGTCTTGCTTCAAGCCTGGTATCATTATTTCGCGTGGGTCTCACGCGTGATATCGTCACACTGCCACCTCTGAGTTTGCCACCCCCACATCTTCACTCAACTTGGCAAATCTGTTAGGGTGCTCAAACCCAGGGCTGGCCTTCCTTTTCTGTGAGACCCTACCACTCCCTCTAACTGTATTAACCCATCTACCTACCTTATAATCCTGACTTACCCCTCCACCCTCCCCATTAACCCTTCTAGCCACCTGCTCAGTGAGCAGAGGACCCCTTTCAAGGTTGACAGTTCTGCCCTGCGTTGCAATTTGCTCCTCCAGATCTCTAATGTGAGCTTCCAGAAGGGCAACCTGCTCACATCTGTCAATCTTGCTAGCACACATTTTCCCAGATACATCAACACTAATAACAGGAAATTTCAGATGTTACTCACAGGTTTGAAGACTCCTGTTATAATCTCATGTTTTAAACTCTGGTTTTTAACTCACCACTTAGTCAAGGTCCACTTCGTCAGAGATCCAGCAAGCAAAGAGGTAGCAAGCTCAAGGATGAGCAAGCTTAAAGATCGTCCGAAAACCAATACCACACCTACTTCAAATACATTGAAAAAATTATTACTGCCCTCATTTATCAGCAAGGACCCGCCCCAGAAAGAATTTGCTCCGATAGTGTGAGTTGACTCCACAAGTAACATTATCCCTACGACACCCCCCCCCCCACAGAATCCGGGAGAAGATGACAGAAGAAATGTTTTGTATTCTCCAGAGGAGGAGTCAGAAGAGATACCATCTATTATTGCCCCCAGTGTCCCTCCCAACCTGGCCTGTGCATTGCATATATTGTTTCAAAAACTATCATACACAAATCAGATATTAGTTCCCCTTATGTACTATAGACTGCCTGCCGTTTTAAACCACGTTTCTTACTTCCACGTTAACAGACCTCAGCCTGTTAATCGACAATGTTTTTTCCTGGCACTTGGACTGATCTTTTGCCCTTATACTTTAGTACACACAGGTCTCACATATGTGAGGGGCTTCAGAAAAGCGTTCTGAGTAGAGAAAACTAGTTTTTGGTTTTCTGTGTTCCCAGAACAGGGTCTGGTTTCCCGGAGGCTTCAAAGAGCTTTGGGTGGGAGAAGCCTCTACCCCTGTCCCCCCGGCCCTAAGCTTGATGGTCCTTTCTGCTGCCTGGACCAATACTTTGGGTGTGCTGACCATATCGATGCCTGTAATGACCCAGGACTTTATGGAACATGTTTCTTCCTGCTGCCTGGACCAATACTTTGGCTGTGTTGACCATAGCTCTGTCTGCTGCCTCTACTGACTATGGACAGTATTTCTGCCTGGACATCTCTGCCTGCTACCTGGACCAATGCTTTGGCTGTGCTGACAGTATCTCTGACTGTACTAACTATGGACTGTATTCCTGCCTGCTGCTTGGATGATTGCTTTTGCTGTCGCTGACCACATCCCTGCCTGCTGCCTGGACCGATGCTCTCCTCTGGACCACTGCACTACTAAAACCATAGGTAATCTTTTGTTATTTGGTATGTATATGCTATGTGTTAGAAATATGAAGGGCCTTCAAAAATGTGATTGGTAGTCAGAAAATGATATGCTACTTCAATGTTGCAAATTTGAAAAGGGTAGGGTCCCAAATTTTGATTCTAGACTATATTAGTCAGGGGTACTGTGTTGCCTCCCCAAATTCGACAAACAACATGAGACATGGCCCACAGGGATTTGCCGCAACACAGAATTCCCACTGGTATCAAAATAATGTCAAAATGGTATAGGAAAAGTATACAATTTATTGAATCAAAGTTAAAAGTGATCACATGACAAATACATTAATTGCCATATGTCATCATGATAAAATGTTACAGATAGAACCAAATAATATATATATACACTGGTCTATTTATGTGTTTTTTTACACTATGTTTCAGAACCAAAGTTTCACAGTGAGTTTTCTCCCTGAGGAAGAAGTTTGTTACACATTTGAATTAAAACTTCGAAACATGTTGAAGAGGAAGCCAAGCCTTCACTACCTGGATACATTCCAATTGTCGGTTTGCTAGCTTCCACACTGTTGTTTCTCTGTATATTATTTGGTTCTATCTGTACATTTTATCATGATGACATATGGCAATTAATGTATTTGTCATGTGATCACTTTTAACTTTGATTCAATAAATTGTATACTTTTTCTATACCATTTTGACATTATTTTGATACCAGTGGGAATTCTGTGTTGCGGCAAATCCCTGTGGGCCATTTCTCATGTTGCGACTTCAATGTTGGGCCTCTGTATGTGGTCAGGCTGTGTAAAAGTCTCACGTGTGGTATCGCCATACTCAGGAGGAGTAGCAAAATGTATTTGGGGTGTCATTTTTGCTATGCACATGCTATGTGTTAGAAATATCTTATAAATTGACAACTTTTGTGTAAAAAAAAATGTTTTCATTTTTTCCACATTTTCCAAAAACTTCTGGAAAAAAATGAACTCTTGAAAAGACTCATTATGCCTCATAGATTATACATTGGGGTGTTAGCTTTCCAAAATGAGGTCATTTTGTGGGTAATTCTATTGTCCTGTTGTTTCAGGGCCTTCAAAATTATAATAGGTAGTCAACAAGTTAGATGTGTAATTTATGCTCCTAGAACACTTGATAGTGCTCCCTACATGTTGGGCCTCTCTACGTGGCTACGCTTTGAAAATGTCCCATCGCCATACTCAGGAGTAGTAGTAGAATGTTTTGGGGTGTAATTTGTGGTATGCATATGCCATGTGAGAGAAATAACCTATTACAATGACAATTGTGTGACAAAAAAAAAAAAATCTTAATTTTGTAAAGAATTGTGGGAAAAAAATGAACCCTTGAAAAAACTCACCATGCCTCTCACTAAATACCTTGGAATATCCACTTTCCAAAAAGGGGTAATTTGGGGGGTATTTTTACTGTCCTGGCTTGTTAGTGTCTCAAGAAATGAGATAGGCCGTCAGTACATCAGGTGTGATCAATTTTCAGTGATTTGCACCATAGTTTGTAGACTCTATAACTTTCACACAGATTAAATAATATTCACTAATTTGGGTTATTTTTACCAAAGATATGTAGCAGTATACATTTTGGCCAAATTTATGAAGAAAAATGTTACAGTAGAAACTAAAAAAAGTTTTTTTTTTTTTAAATTTTTGCTCTTTTTTGACATATATCGCAAAAAATAAAAAACCCAGCGGGGACTAAATACCATCAAAAGAAAGCTCTATTTGTGAGAAAAAAATGATAAAAAAAATTTTGTTTGGATACAGTGTAGCATGACTGAGTTATTTCATAAAAAAGTGCGCTGGTCCACAGAAGCATGCATAAGTAAAAATAGGCTCAACATGTCTCTCAACTAATTCCTTGAAGTGTCTAATGGGTTCATTTGGGGGGGGGGGGGGGAGGGGGTTGGGGTTGTACTGCCCTTCTATTATAGCACCTCAGGAAATAAGATAGGTAGTCATAAAATAAAAGCTGCGTAAATTCCAGAAAAAGTACCCTAGTTTGTAGGCACTATAACTTTTGCGCAAACCAATAAATATACGCTTGACTTTATTTTAACCCGAGACATGTGGCTGAATGCATTTTGGCAAAAATGTAGGACTAAAATTGAGTTTATTGTATTTTTTTAACCAGTTCCTGACTGGTTCGCGTACATTTACTGCTGCAGAGTGGCAGTGTCCCGCGAATCAACGTCTATGAACGCCTGCTCGCGCGTGTGCCGTAGCTGGCGGGGGCATGCTCTCGTGCCCGCCGCACTCTTCAGGAGTGTGGCCGTGCCTTGGGTGGACTCAATCTCCGCCGGCGAGCCACGATTTCTTAGTAGAGAACAAAACGGGGTACCGCCGATGTAAACACAGTGGTTCCCCGCTCTGTCAGTGGGCATTTAAAAGATCTACTGATCCCTGTCACTGGGATCAGTTAGATCTCTTATGCCCCTGGCAGCCCAGCCCCCTGCCAGTTAGAACACGCCTAGGGAACACAGTTAACCCCTAGATCGCCCCCTGCAGGGTAACCCCATTACTGCCAATGACATTTACACAGTAATCAGTGGATATTTAAATTTCTGATCGCTGTATAAATGTCATTGGTCCCAAAAAAAGTGTCAAAAATGTCCGACATGTCCATTGCAATATAATATTCCTGATAAAAAAAAAAACCGCAGATCGCCGCCATTACTAGTAAAATAAATAAATAAATAAAAAATTGTGAATTCTCATGGTTTGTAAACACGGCAACTTTTGCGCAAACCAATTAATAAACGCCAATTGCAATTTTTTTTCCTAAAATTATGAGGAAGAATATAAATCAATCAAAACCGATGAATACATTTTTTTTTTATATTTTTTTTTTGGATATGTATTTTAGCAAAAAGAACTATTGTTTTCTTTGCAAAATTGTCGCTCTTTTTTTTGTTTATAGCGATCAGAAATGACTCAGAGGTGATCAAATACCACCAAAAGAAAACTTAATTTGTGGGAAAAAGAGGACGCATGGGTACAACATCGCACGGCCGCGCAATTATCAGTTAAAGCAACGCAGTGGCGAATCGCAAAAAGTGCTCTGGTCCTAACGTGGGAAATCCTTCCAGTCCTTAAGTGGTTAATAACAAAATGTTAAAAATATCTTTTTTTTTTCAAAATTTCTGTTGGTTTTTTCGTTTATATCACAAAAAATAAAAAATGCAGAGGTGATCAAATACCACCAAAAGAAAGCTATATGTGTGGGAAAAAAAGGATGCACATTTTGTGCTCTGGTCATTAAGGGGGTAAATTCTTCCGGGGCTGAAGTGGTTAACAGTAGAACTGAAAAAAATTCAGACAATAAAAACATTTAAAACAATATTAATGTCTTTTAATGGGCTAAATAAAATTCACAGTCATTTTTCATACAAACATGTTTCTGAGTATATAGAATCTAGAACACCGCGCTAAAATAACAGTGATATTGAATAATAAAACATATTATCAAATAAACATATAAATAACATCTCAATGTGCAATATATTAATAATCACAGTGAATCAGCTGCTGCTATAAGTAAAATTGGTAAACAAAAAAGACCACTTAAAGTCCAGAAAGGGTTAGCAGCGCTTAATAGCAGTGTAAATATACAGTGCAAAAAGTGTTCATAAATAAAGTGCTGGTGCTGCAAACATTCCACTCAGGTGCAGACAGACTTGTCAGCTGATAACTTGCTGAATCCTCCACCTTTATCACCACGTGCATAAATACACACTGGAGCTCACCAGAACTATGAAATAAATCAGCCTGTTTATATCACAACATCAACCAGAGGACTCCACTTTCAGCCTGCATCCCGGAAGTCAAAGCCTCATATCGTATTCCTCTCCAGCTCAAACGTTCATAGGGGACAAGCATAAAAAGCCCTCATAGCGTATCACTTGATAAAATATGGCTTTATTCCAACAAAATGTGTGCTTGCATGAACATTAAAACATCAGTCATTTGTAACTCCCATATGTGGGTTACCAGACACCAGCCTCCCGCCTTCCTCCTCTCACAAGTCGGCGTTCACCTGCTGTCAGTTCCTCACTCCGTCTCGGGTCGCCGTGTGGCCACGCTCTTGACGCGTTTCATTACATCCGACTTGATCGCAAGGGCTGGCCACACGGCGATCCAACCCATACTATATAGTGGTGCCTTCGCTCCACCAGATGGCAGCATTCGCATGCTCCCAGACCGCTTCCAAGTGCGCAGCTGAGTGATCACACCCTCAACCTTTATGGGACGCGAGATCCCAACTAATCACCATGATCGGTCATATAGGGAACAATGCACATGAAGCAATTCATATACAATCTCGTATGGCTATACATATATAACATCGATCATTTTAAGCCACAATACAGTTCCAGGTTATATCTAATGGATTAGCATATTGCACACACCTCACTAAATATAAAATTACATCCATAGATGCCACAATAGCTTAAAATAATTGATCAATGTTAAAATAACGCATAAACTATCTCCCAAATACATGATGAAAATCCACAATGTTGAGCTAGATACATAGAAATCTAAAATGGAAATCCAAAATAAGAGGTTCAAGCAATGTTAAATTATATTATATTATGGCACTCATTCAAGTGAAGGAAAAAATTTTAAAATCATCGATACGAGTGCTGTGTCCTCATGGCACTGCACACGGTGAAATAGTGAAATAGAATCTTTAAATTGTGTATAGATTATTACTAAATTATATAAGATTATTACTAAACTACCGGTGGTGGGGGTATCTTAGAGATGCCCTTTAAAGTAATTCGTCAGATTCAGCAGAGGGTTCCACCATCCCTTCAACATCTCGATCAATATATCCACCAACCGTATGTTAGATTTAAGAATTATTTAAAAAGCAGTTCAAGTCTAGTTCAATGTTTAATCCGTCTGGATTGAAGGTCCTCAAGAGATATATCCAGCGGGTTTCCTTTTTCGAGATGTCCCTTACTTTATTGGACCCCCTCCAGTTGGGTATCAATTTTTCCACACCCCAAAATTGTAAAAATGAGGGGTCTCTCTTGTGGACATTCCTGAAATGTGCTGATACACTATGGTCCCTAAAACCTTTAATAATCTTGGATACATGTTCGCCTATTCTAACCTTTAACGGACGTTTGGTTCTCCCTACATACATTAATTCACATGGGCACTTTAGGACATATACTACATGTGTACTATCACATGTAATGAACTGGTCAATAGTATGTCGTTTACCAGTGCTTGTGGAATTGAAGCTGGTTCGTGTTCTTACTTCATTCCCTGTAAGGTTGCAGGCACGGCACTTCCCACATGCTCTAAAGCCTTTCTTTTCAGGCCACAGTTGTAGCCCCCCTGTGCCTATTGGGGGATCAAGAATTTTCTCCACTATAGTATCCCTGAAATTTGGGGCTCTTCTATACACAAAACCCTCTCTCTGGTACAACTGGGCCCAAGGTCTTGTCCATTTTTAAAAGGTGCCACTGCTTGGAAACAATGTCTTCTACTTCCCGGTATTGTTCATGGTAGTCCATAATGAAGTTCCACTCTCTCTTGGTGTCATTCTCAACTTGCTTTGATCGCTCATCTAGTAAGGCCTCTCTCGGATTGTGCAGAATTTTCTGAATTTCTCTGTCCAGTTGCTGGGTTCTATATCCCTTCTGGAGGAATTTATCCTTTATCATTTCTGACTGCTCTATAAAGTGCTGGTCAGTAGTGCAGTTCCTCCTGATCCGTGTAAATCAGCCCCTAGGTATGTTTCTGAGCCAGGAGGGATGATGTCCACTCCTAATCGATAAATAGCTGTTGCAATCAGTGGGTTTGAAATAAATCTTAGTCGCTAGGACATCACCCCTCCTGTAAATAGTTAAATAAAAGAAATTGATTTCACTTTGGCTGTATTGGTAGTCCAATTTTATATTGTTGGCATTGTTATTCAATCCTCTGATAAATTCCTCCAAGGAGTCCAAAGGTCCTTTCCATATGAGGAATAGATCGTCAATGAACCTGCGATAAAATCGCAGTTCAGGTCTTTGTTTATGGAAAATGTACTTATCCTCCCATTCAGCCATAAAAATATTTGCTAAACTGGGAGCAAATTTCGCTCCCATAGCAACTCCACTGCACTGGGCGTAAAAGGTATTCTGAAACCAGAAATGGTTATGTTTCAAACAGAATTCTAATGATCTGGCCAGAAAGATCTTTTGCTCCATAGGCATCTCTTCCCTTTTACTCAAAGCCCAGTTCAGGGCAAGCATTGATTCATCATGGGAGATGTTGGTGTACAATGACACTACGTCTGCTGTAACCAGAAACGTAGTTGTTCCAACATTTAATGGAGTATCTTTCAGTGCCAGGAGGAAGTCTTTAGTGTCCTTCAAATACGCCTTTGTGACGACCACACTTGGTTGCAATAGTAAATCCAAGTACTCCCCAAGTCTGGCTGTCACTGACCCTATCCCATTCACTATGGGTCTGGGCGAGGGGCACTCTAAGTTCTTATGAATTTTTGGAAAAGTATAAATGACAAGGATTCGACACACACTCGGAACCAGATAAGCGCGTTCCTTCTTATTGAGGACTCCTGTCTTGGCTCCAAACTCAACCAGAGCTTTTAATTCACTTTTATATTGATTAGTGGGGTCCTTTTTGAGTTTACGGTATGTTCCTTCTTCCGCTAACATTTCAGTCATCTGATTGATGTAAAAAGGTCTGTCTAGTATGACCACTCCTCCACCCTTATCCGCAGGTCTAATAATGACATTTTTCTTTGCCTCTAGACTTTTTATGCCATCCCAAATGTATTTAGGGTTTAATCCTCTCTTTGGGGTTAACTCCTCTATGTCCTTCAGGACCAGGTTTTTGAATACATCCACATAGTGATTATTTGCTGTCGGTGGATTCCATGTGGATTGGTTTCTTAAACCACTATCCGAGATTTTGGGGTTACTCCCCATATTGCTCACAGAAGTGATGGGATTGTTCAAAAAATATTTATGTTTGTCTGTGAAGACACTGAATTTGTTGATTGGACGTTTTGGGGCACACTTCAAACCCAAGTCCAGTACATGTCTCTCTTGGTCTGTGAGTTCCACCTGGCTTAGGTTGAAGATTCCTTGACCTTCTAAACTCTTCTTCGTTTTCTTCCATTGGAGCCTCCTTCCGGCTCTGCATCCTCTTCTGCGTGAACCGGCTCCATGTAATGCTCCCTGTGATCAAGTGGAATGTGACGAAACGCGTCAAGGGCGTGGCCACGTGGCGACCCGAGACGGAGTGAGGAACTGACAGCAGGTGAACGCCGACTTGTGAGAAGAGGAAGGCTGGAGGCTGGTGTCTGGTAACCCACATATGCAAGTTACAAATGACTGATGTTTTAATGTTCATGTAAGCACACATTTTGTTGGAATAAAGCCATATTTTATCAAGTGATACACTATGAGGGCTTTTTATGCTTGTCCCCTATGAACGTTTGAGCTGGAGAGGAATACGATATGAGGCTTTGACTTCCGGGATGCAGGCTGAAAGTGGAGTCCTCTGGTTGATGTTGTGATATAAACAGGCTGATTTATTTCATAGTTCTGGTGAGCTCCAGTGTGTATTTATGCACGTGGTGATAAAGGTGCAGGATTCAGCAAGTTATCAGCTGACAAGTCTGTCTGCACCTGAGTGGAATGTTTACAGCACCAGCACTTTATTTATGAACACTTTTTGCACTGTATATATACACTGCTGTTAAGCGCTGCTAACCCTTTCTGGACTTTAAGTGGTCTTTTATGCTTCTGGGTATGTACCAAGCATTAGGCCTTACACACGGGCGTCTGCAAAAAAATAAGCAAAACGTCGAGTTTGACGTTTTGAAAAAAATTGGCGTTTTTTGCGGCGTTTTGCATCGGCGTTAGTGAGCGTCGGCGTCAATAGGCGTTTGTTTAAAAAAATCAGTCCTCTTCTATTTTTCAACCTAAAAACGTTGGCGTCAAAAAAACGCTGGTTAACGGCGATATGGCATTAGTGAGCGTTTTGCCGATTAGCGTCAAAAAACGCCAAAAAGCTACAGCCTCAGAACGCACTGGTCCTGCGTTCTAGAAACAGCTCACTATCGCCGACGGCCTCTACTACTCGTTGCTCTCTTCCACTCGAATGTCGGGTCCGTGCTGCGCGGTTGCCTTATATTGGCATGGGGCGGAGCCACATAATGACGTCATCATGAGCCCCACCCTCATGATGTCACATCCTGGGACGGGGCTGTAATGTGATGGCTCATGATGACGTCATCGTGTGGCCATGCCCCATGCCAATATAGGGCAATCGCGCAGCACAGACTCGGCATTCGAGTGGAAGAGAGCGACAAGTCAACATCTCTAGGAGAAGAAGAAGAAGCAGCGGGAGAAGCTAGACGGGGAGACAGCGGCAAAAGAGCAGAAGTCCCCGCAGAAGAACCCTCAGAAGAGCCGAAGAAAGAAGACGAGGGAGAAGACGCCGGAGCTGATTTAATAAAATATTTTAAAATCTGTGTAGTGTTTTTTTTTGTACACTTTTTTTCCAGGTAAATGGGTTGGGGTACGATGTACCCCATACTCATTTACATAGGGTGGGGGCCAGCATCTGGGGGCCCCTTTATTAAAGGGGGCTTCCAGATTCTGATAAGCCTCCGCCCGCAGACCCCGACAACCAACGGCCAGGGTTGTCGGAAAGAGGCTCTTGTCCCCATCAACATGGGGACAAGGTGCTTTGGGGTGGGGGCGCAGTGCCCCCCCTGCCCCAAAGCACCCATACTCCCCATGTTGAGGGCATGCGGCCTGGTACGGTCCGGGGGGGGCGCTCGCTCGTCCCCACCCCCTTTCCTGGCCTGCTCGGATAAGGGTCTGGTATGGAATTTGGGGGGGACCCTACGCCGTTTTTTCTGCGTGGGGGCTCCTCTTAAAATCCATGCCAGATCGAAGAGCCTGGTATGCTCTTGAGGGGGAACCCCACGCAAATTTTTGCGGGGGATTACCTTTAAGACCCCTAGCACATAAGTCACTTCTGGTGCGGCTTCTATTCAAATCAATGGGCTCCCATAGGGAACCATTGATTTTGAATAAAGGCAGAAAAGGCAGCTGAAAGCTAGTGTGAAAAAACGTGCATTGACGTCGAGAAAAACATCGATTTTTTCCTTGACTTCAGGCCTGGCGTTTTGCTTATTTTTTTGCAGGCGCCCGTGTGTATGAGGCCTAAAAAGTCAATGTCATTAAACTTATGTCAACCTATTTCATTGTGGAGTTCTTCTTTAGGACTGAGTTGCAATGCAGTTATCAAAATATTGGCTACAGAATGGTTCAAACATCCATCCTGAACAAATCTATACAGCATAGTAAATTATATTTATATATCTTCCATGTCCTTGGACAACATAAAGAAAAATCTGAAAAATCCTCACCTTTTCAGGGGATAGCAAGTACAATCTTCATTTTCTTCAGGAGCTACAGTTGTGCTGCTCTCTGACATTTATGGGAATATCACATATAACTTCTAGCTTCTAACTTCAACTTGTTCCATTAAGCTTTGGTTTCTATGCACAGCTGCACCAAAGTTTTCCCTCTCCAATTTCAGTAAATCAACCCAAGTGTTGAATAGTAGCCGTACTGGTATCTCTGAAGAAAACAGAGATTTGACTTGCCCTCATCCCAGAAAAAGCTGTGTGTTGATCTGCTTCTACTTCAGGCCACCCACATTTTATGTGACAGGGTCACATTAACATATGCTAACTTTGGGTTCAAGATCACATTGAAACACTAAGTGAACTGACATCCAGTTTTTTAAAACAGAAAGACAATAAAACACAGTTATAGATTAATTCTTGTCTATATTTAAATGTAGCATGATAAGTATTTATCTTGTATTGCTGGAAACTAGTTTATTCCTCTATTCTTCTTTGATATGACAGATATAATTCTTTTAATTCATGTTATTTCATAATATGTAGCAATAACATAGTCCCACTTTGTACATCCTTTTCGATATATCCACTTTAGCATGTGGTATTTAATTGGATAGCACGCTTGTCTTGCAGCATGGTGGTCATGTGTTCGATTATCACCTGGTAATCCATCTGCACGTAGCTACACAGTCCCACTTTGTACATCCATTTTAAGATATCTCCACTTAACAAAAGGGGTATGTGGTGGCTAATTGGATAGTATGCTTGTCTTACAGAGTTGTGGTTACATGTTTGATTACCATCTGGCAACCTATCTACATGGAGTTTGTGTGTGTCTCTACATACAGTAAATGTGTTAGGCACACAGTGAGAGCACCTTTGGAGTAGGCATTAATCTTAAAGTGGATACAAACCCTCCCCTATACCCAGTGAAGTGAACAGCATCAGATGATACACAGAGATGAAACAAATCTCCCTACATACGTTTTACATGAATATCTGCTGTCTTCAGCTTGCTATATTCTTTAGAAAGTGCACATCGTGTTAGAAATGTTCTCCTCCTTTTCAGCACTGGAAGTGAAGTCCTGGCATACACTGTGTGACAGCTAATTGGAGGAAAGGCACACACCCCACTCCACATAGGCAGAGGAAGGAAGGAATGTGCAGAGATGTGCTGTGAATAGACAAGCTCTCTGCTAATCTATTTATAGCACCCACCCTGACACAAATTTCAGGCTGGTTTTATCTCGGTTGTTGGAGAACTTGTCAGAAGTTATCATGGTGATAACAGAAGAATGGAGTAGCAGATAGACACAGGTCTAAAGCCTCTTACACACGGTGCAACGGTCGTACGACCGAACGGCCCAAATCGTATGTTGGCTGCTGTATCTCGCATACTGACATGCATTAAGCGATCATACAACCAAGCTGAACGTGGTGACGTGTTACAAGCGTATAAAGAAGAAGTTCAGGTGAATGTGATTTGTGAATTAGGAACGTAGGTTCACACGAATGGACACTTCAGAGTGTTCCTGACTTCTGAGCATGCGTGTGTTGCACAGTACAACTTGTTGGGCCAACTTCTCTGTACACACGATACAACGGTCGTCCTACCGCTTATTGTACAACCAAAGTTTTCTAGTCTGCTCATCCAACTTCTGTTGCACGACCGTCGCACGTCGGCTGTTCTAAGCGTGTATACTAATGGTCGGATGACCGGACAACAAGCGGTCATACGACCGTTTTCATACAACCGTCGCACCGTGTATACGGGCCTTTAGGGCTTTGGAGAGAGATAAGAAAACACTACAGATAGATGTGCCTAGGTCAATTTTCATGAATCGGGTTTACATCCTCTTTAATGGTCTATGCACTCCTAGAACATTTTCTGGATTTCTGCATACATGGTTTAAAAAATGTGCTCTGAAGTCTAATAATAAGCAAAAACAGTCTTTGCAATACATACAGCTTATCTACGCCCCCTCCCCCGGGGTAACTTCAGGGGTAACAGGAATGGTGCTTATTGTGGGTTACCATATTAAAAACCAAATATAAACAGAGTTGCCTGTCTCAACTTTGCTAAAGACCACCTGGGTGTTCAGAACTACTACTAGAACAATGTTCTTAGGACAGGCAAGATAAAAGTTGTACTTTTCGGTAAACATACAGTATCTGTACCCCTCACATTTTTGTAAATATTTTATTATATCTTTTCATGTGACGACACTGAAGAAATGACACTTTGCTACAATGTAAAGTAGTGAGTGTACAGCTTGTATAACAGTGTAAATTTGCTGTCCCCTCAAAATAACTCAACACACAGCGATTAATGTCTAAACTGCTGGCAACAAAAGTGAGTACACCCCTAAGCGAAAATGTCCAAATTGGGCCTGATTAGCCATTTTTCCTCCCCGGTGTCATGTAACTCGTTAGTGTTACAAGGTCTCAGGTGTGAATGGGAAATCTTAAATTTGGTGTTATCACTCTCACTACTCTCTCATAGTGGTCACTGGAAGTTCAACATGGCACCTCATGGTAAAGAACTCTCTGAGGATCTGAAAAAAAGAATTGTTGCTCTACATAAAGATGGCCTAGGCTATAAGAAGATTGCCAAGACCCTGAAACTGAGCTGCAGCTCAGTGGCCAAGACCATACATTGGTTTAACAGGACAGGTTCCACTCAGAACAGGCCTCGCCATGGTCGACCAAAGGAGTTGACTGCACATGCTCAGCATCATATTCAGAGGTTGTTTTTCAGAAATAGACGTATGAGTGCTGCCAGCATTGCTGCAGAGGTTGAAGGGGGGGCAGCCTGTCACCGCACATTGCATCAAATTGGTCTTCATGGCTGTCACCCCAGAAGGAAGACTCTTCTAAAGATGATGCACAAGAAAGCCTGCAAACAGACTAAGGACATGGATTACTAGAAGCATGTTCTGTGGTCTAATGAGACCAAGATAAACGTATTTGGTTCAGATGGTGTCAAGCATGTGTGGCGGCAACCAGATGAGAAGTACAAAGACAAGTGTGTCTTGCCTACAGTCAAGCATGGTGGTGGGAGTGTCATGGTCTGGGGCTGCATGAGTGCTGCCGGCACTGGGGAGCTACAGTTCACTGAGGGAACCATAAATGCCAAAATGTACTGTGACATACTGAAGCAAAGCATGATCCCCTCCCTTCAGAGACTGGGCCGCAGGGCAGTATTCCAACATAACAACCCCAAACACCCCTCCCAGATGACCACTGCCTCGCTAAAGAAGCTGAGGGTAAAGGTGATGGACTGGCCAAGCATGATTCCAGACCTAAACCCTATTGAGCATCTGTGGGGCATCCTCAAACGGAAGGTGGAGGAGTGCAAGGTGTCTAACATCCACCAGCTCCGTGATGTCATCATGGAGGAGTGGAAGAGGACTCCAGTGGCCACCTGTGAAGCTCTGGTGAACTACATGCCCAAGAGGGTTAAGTCAGTGCTGGAAAATAATGGTGGCCACACAAAATATTGACACTTTGGGCCCAATGTGAACATTGCCACTTAGGGGTGTACTCACTTTTGTTGCCAGCGGTTTAGACATTAATGGCCAAGGAGTGTCCACAAACTACAGTTACCAGACGTATTTGTCAAATATATGTACCCATATGTCGTTTTAAATGATATGTAATACATTAACTGTACTGTATTATTTTAATGTATACCATTAAACCTTTACAATTTTTTATATAAAATGATTTACTATTCAGTTTGCCTGTAAAAATCCCAATCCCACGTGAGGGGATCCCACTCAACAACCCGCATTAACTTTAGGTAAGAATGTTTTTTGAATCACTGAATTTATTTGTTTTACTGCCAATACTTAGCGAGGCACCATTTCTAGTTAAATGTATACAGCCTTAGTGGAACTATAACAATTAGATAAGGGCAACTTTGGAAATTGATACATACTGTATTTAACCAGGGTTGCTGTTTGCTGTGAAGAATAATTGCTCTCCAAATAAGGGGTATTAACTTTGGATGTTTAATTCCACGGTTATGTAATGTGATAGTGTTCTGCACTCTCCAGATATAGCATGTATTAGGCCGTTTGCAAAACAGCAAATTGCAGATTTTAAGTGATCTCCCACCTCTAACGTCAGGGACTGGAGTCATCCTTAGAGAGAATAGTGAAAGAATCTAAGAAACTTGCTTATTCAGCACAGGTGACAGGTTGGTTTGTTACGGTACCTCCAGCCACTGATATTTGCCTTCCTACATTCCCCCATCCCTCCATACATCTGCCAGAACCCTGAGTATAATCTCTATGTAAGGTCTGTGCCAGAGCTTCACATGTTTGTTTCCCCAACATTTCATATTCCTGATATGTGCCTGCTGTACCAAGTGCCATGAAAAAGTATCCTGTTCTCTCTGTATTGCTTCCTTTGTATGAAATCCCTGGTATTCCTGCCAGTCCCTCTGCCTTCCTATTAAAAACTGACCACACTAGGCAGGAGAACACACCGTGGTCAATTCTGTAGCTCAGCCTGCTCTCCTCCAATGAGCAGACTTGTCCTAACACACACCCCCTGCACAGCCTGTCACTGGGAAGCTCAGTGTCCTGCTGCTTCTCCTCCCCCCGCTCTTTTGCAACTGAGAACAGAGGGTATGTGAGCACTTTTAAAAAAGGGGAAAAAAGGTATTTATATGTTTTGCCTTTCATTTTTTCTATTTTATTTACAATGAATTTAATGATCTTCCCCTTTCCCCTATATGATAGTGTCTTGGCCTGAGTGACCACTGCATCCAGGGAGGAGGAGAGGGTCACATGATTCCCCGTATCTGGAAGTACTGAGACAGCTCAATGGAATGACTGGGGAGCATGGAGAAGGTGAGTATCAGTGGATGGAGTGCCATAATTAAGAGTCTGTGTCTGTTTAAACGAATTAATGAGGCATATACAAATCTTTCATATGCATACCCACACAAATCATGATTCCTCTTGCTATACTTTAAACTGTTTCAATAAGTATGTGACATTTTACAATTTTGTGTATGCAAGTATGCCTTAGATGAATATCAATTGACATTTTATAAGCCATTCTGCAGAAATCCAGAATTTTCCCCAGGGTTAGCAAACTATATATACACCGCACTCCAGGCGCGCAGTCGCCGGCATCACGCGCCCGCCGCACGCTGCGTGAGCGTGGCCGCGGGTCAGGCGAACTCGTTGTCCACTGGAGACTCGTGATCCCTTAATAGAGAGCCAGAATGGGGAACCGCCGATGTAAACATGGCGGTTCCCCACTTTGTGAGGGGGACACGACAGATCTGTCCCTGTGATCGGGATCAGTGAGATCTGTTATGTCCCTGTCAGCCCCGCCCCCCCACACAGAACACAATGAAGGAACACAGTTAACCCCTTGATCGCCCCCTTAGTGTTGCCCCTTCCCTGCCAATGACATTTATACATTAATCATTGGCTATTTTTAGATTTGATCGCTGTATAAATGTCATTGGTCCCAAAAAAGTGTCCAAAGTGTCTGACATGTCCGCCGCAATATCGCAGTCCCGATAAAAAAAAAGATCGCCGCCATTACTAGTAAAAAATAAATAAATAAAAATGCCATAAATTAATTCTCATAGTTTGTAAACTATATAACTTTTGCGCAACCCAATCAATGTATGCTTTTTGCGATTTATTTTTTACTAAAAATACGTAGAAGAATATATATTGGCCTAAACTGATGAATAAATTTGTTTTTTATTTTTGGATATTTATTATGGCAAAAAGTAAAAAAAAAAATGTTCTTTTTTCAAAATTGTCGCTCTTTTTTTGTTTATAGCGCAAAAAATAAAAACTGCAGAGGTGATCAAATGCCACCAAAAGAAAGCTCTATTTGTGGGGAAAATTTTATTTGGGTACAATGTTGCATGACTGCGCAATTGTCATTTAAAGAGTGACAGCGCTGAAAACTGAATATTGGTCTGTGAAGGAGGGGGGTTTAATTGCCCAGTAATCAAGTGGTTATTTATAAGATCTGCATCAGTAATTTTGAAATTACCATCGTCTGGATGTCTAGCTAATGTATATGTGTGATCAAACAACCCTATAAATGCGTTATCCCTATGCACAGTTCCAGATACTTTCACAGTTAGTATTCCATGAATGTTAAGATTGCTCCTTATTCCTCCAAGAGCATTATAGTTAAATTTTAGTCTTTCCCGGCTTATGTAACCTAATATGATCCAGCTAAACATTTTAGCTCCTTCGCCATGTATTTTTTCATGTTTGCCATCTAAAGTATAGGTACAGTGGAACTTTACATTGTCATAGGAAACGCTGACTGCCCAATCACGTATATCTGCATAATAAAGATAAGGGAGAACGCCAATATAAAACCGGCGACAGAACTCCTCTCCTAAATCTTCCGTCTTCTGATTGACCTGCAAATAGTGATAGCATTCAGTCAAAAAAACACCTATGATCTCTGGGCACCTTGTACATTTGTGGTCTCTATTTGTGTCTTGCAGCACCTTTTAATCTACTGCACCTTTATACACGTTTTTAATTATAGAGCCACCATGCTTTACACTTTATATAATTTAAACAGTTACCATTGTTTTTTACATAGTTACATAGTAAGGTCGAAAAATAACACAAGTCCAACCTATATGTGTGTTTTTAAGTCCAACCTATTTGTGTGTTTTTAATCCAACCTATGTGTGCGCTTTTTAGTCCAACCTATGTGTGTGTTTTTAAGTTCTGCCTATGTGTGTGTTTTTAGTCCAACCTATTAGTGTTTTTAGTCCAACCTATGTGTGTGTGTTTTTAAGTCCACTCTATGTGTGTGTTTTATATCCAATCTTTGTGTGTGTTTTTAAGTTCAACCTATGTGTGTGTTTTTAAGTCCACTCTATGTGTGTGTTTTTAATCGAACATATGTGTGTGTTTTTAAGTTCTGCCTATGTGTGTGTTTTTAGTCCAACCTATGTGTGTGTTTTTAAGTTCTGCCTATGTGTTTGTTTTTAGTCCAACCTATGTGTGTGTTTTTAAGTCCAACCAATTTGTGTGTTTTTAGTCCAACCTATGTGTGTGTTTTTAAGTTCTGCCTATGTGTGTGTTTTTAGTCCAACCTATGTGTGTGTTTTTAGTCCAACCTATGTGTGTGTTTTTAAGTCCAACCAATTTGTGTGTTTTTAGTCCAACCTATGTGTGTGTTTTTAAGTTCTGCCTATGTGCGTGTTTTTAGTCATACCTATGTGTGTGTTTTTAAGTCCAGCCTATTTGTGTGTTATTAATCCAACCTATGTGTGTGTTTTTAGTCCAACCTATACGTGTGTTTTTTGGCCCACCTATGTGTGTGCTTTTAAGTCCAACCTATTTGTGTGTTTTTAGTCCAACCTATGTGTGTGGTTTTTAATCCAACCTATGTGTGTGTTTTTAAGTCCAACCTATGTGTTTGTTTTTAAGTTCTGCCTATGTGTGTGTTTTTAGTCCAACCTATGTGTGTGTTATTAGTCCAGCCTATGTGTGTGTTTTTAGTCCAACCTATGTGTGTTTTTAAATTCAACCTATGTGTGTGTTTTTAGTCCAACCTATGTGTGTGTTTTAGTCCAACCTATGTGTGTGTTTTAGTCCAACCTATGTGTGTGTTTTTAAGTTCAACCTATGTGTGTGTTTTTAAGTTCTGCCTATGTTCGTGTTTTTAGTCCAACCTATGTGTGTGTTTTTAGTCCAACCTATGTGTGTGTTTTAGTCCAACCTATGTGTGTGTTTTTAAGTCCAGCCTATGTGTGTGTTTTTAGTCCAACCTATGTGTGTTTTTAAGTTCAACCTATGTGTGTGTTTTTAGTCCAACCTATGTGTGTGTTTTTAGTCCAACCTATGTGTGTGTTTTTAGTCCAACCTATGTGTGTGTTTTTAGTCCAACCTATTTGTGTGTTTTTAGTCCAACCTATGTGTGTGTTTTGTAATCCAACCTATGTGTGTGTTTTTAAGTCCAACCTATTTGTGTGTTTTTAGTCCAACCTA
>BLSH010240563.1:244318-268433 GCA_018402905.1 Glandirana rugosa
ATGAAGCCGATTATGAAGGCGTAACATTTCTTAAAGGACCGCGACTTATCAGAACGGTTCCATTGTACTTGGCTTTTGCTCCGATGCGATAGCATTGATTACGCGTCTAATAGCCGTAGATGCTTATGACTCCCACCTTTATGTAAGTCTCTTTCGTCGCCTTCTTTTGACAATTTTACCACCGCAGAATATGGCACACCCTGGCCAAATATTGAGGAGTAAATACCGTACATTCTGTCAAAAATCGTTAGTACACATACAATAAATTGGGGAGGTCCAGGCGCGATAACGGCTTTATGCCGAGGTCGCGCCTGGACTTTACGGGCCTGCTGCAGGTACAACGGCGGTTCCCCGTTCTGAGGCTCCTGAAAGCGATCGCGGGTCTCGGGCGGACATCGAGTCCGCCCGACCCGCGGGCACGCTCGCGCAGCGTGCGGCGCACGCGCGCGCGCGCCGCCGCTGCCGCCAGGGGGCGCGCGGGAGCATGCGCAGTGGACGACGTCCATGGACGTCGTCCGGGCATTTCAGGTCCGCGCTGGAGCCGTATTTCGGCAATAGCGCGGACCTGGAGGGGTTAAATAACATACACATGATTGCTAAAAACTGTCTTACATGCCATAAATGAGGAGTTATAAACCGGTCCCACACGGTATAAGACGCCACCATTTTAACAGTTTTCTTCCGCTGCTTTCTCTGAATGTATTTCCACCCTCAGTATTCGTAGATGCCGATAATCTGCGCATTAGTTACGATAGCGTAGCCTCGTTTTCGGTTCATGTTACCTTGGCAAGACTATTCAGCGCCAGGAAATTCTTTACAATGCGGAAGTATTAGCCGAAGTATTGCGTTAGGTCGGGGCTGAATCCATCTCAAGGAGATGACGCAGCCCTGGCATAGACCCTGCATCTTTCCGGCAGCCTTAGCTTGCCGGAAAATGAGGGACTAACGGCACATGCGTGAGTGACGTCACCTGCAGAATTCACGGAAACAAAGCAGGCAAGGAGACATCAAACACCGGGAGTGTAATGTTGATACTAGCAGTGATCTTAGCATTGAAAATGAGGTGCAGAAGTATACAACCGCTTTAAGCTGGATTGACATTCTGAATTTGGATCCATCTATTGGTAGGCTAGTTGTACTGAAGTTGATCTATCGACCATCTTCAGTACAACCAGCCTGTTGGGTTTTTTCATTTGATCAATGCCAGCAGCTATAGCTACCAGCTGTGATCATTGTATTCTGATGCCTGGGACAGGTTGTACTATTATTAAAAGCACTGGAACGGACCGCACGGGTGTGAAATAGGGCTACTGGAATACATGACAAACACTATGCATGCATTTTTGATGCATTTTAAAAATGCACTGGAAAGCATCTGGTGTGCACCAGCCCTGAATGAGCTTGGCAGCATAATACGGTGGTCTTTCTATACAAATATTCCACAATTATTATGAAAGCAGTTTTAGCAACCAAACATCTGTGTTATAACCCAATAGGTGATAACCCTCCTGGACGGCAATAAATTCTAATACTCACTCATCTTGTCACCTTCTGTTCCTGTCCCCAAGGCAGCTGCAGACTAGAATGATTCACCTGAACAACAGAGGAACAATTATAAATGAGGAAATTATATCTAACAGGGTGTAGGGAGGAGCTAGCTGTTCACCAAAACATGAACGTGTACAAATGCCAAGAATCACAGAGCATTAAAGGGGTATTAATAAACTCCAAAACAAAAATGTATTCAACTGCAGCTTACCAATTCTTAGATGTGATGGCTGCATTTGTTATATTTTTTTAGACTTTTTTTTTTCTTTTTTTTCACCTGATGATCCAGCCAGTGTGCCTGTTATTTTTCAACTTACTTTAACCACTTTAGGACCAGAGCCCTTTTTGCGATTCGGCACTGCATCACTTTAACTGACAATTGCGCGGTCGTGCGACGTTGTACCCAAACAAAATTTGCGTCCTTTTTTTCCCACAGAGCTTTCTTTTGGTGGTATTTGATCATCGCTGCGTCATTTCTGATCGCCGCTATAAACAAAAGAAGAGCGACAATTTTGCAAAAAAAAAAAACAAATTTCTTACTTTTTGCTAAAATACAAATTAAAAAAAAAAATATAAAAAAACATTTTTTTACCGTTTTTTGGCCGATTTATATTCTTCCTCATGTTTGTGATAAAAAAAAAATCACAATCGGCGTTTATTGATTGGTTTGCGCAAAAGTGGCCGCGTTTACGGATGATGAGAATTAATTTTTGGGGTTTTTATTTTATTTTTTATTAGTAATGGCGGCGATCTGCGATTTTTAGCGGTACTGCGATATTGGGGCGGACATGTCGGACCATCTTGACACTTTTTTGGGACCATTGGCATTGATACAGCGACCAGTGCTATAAAAATGCACTGATTACTGTGTAAATGCCATTGGCAGTGAAGGGGTTAACCTGCAGGGGGCGCTCTAAGGGTTAACTGTGTTCCCTGGGCGTGTTCTTACTGTATGGGGGACTGCCCTAGCAGGGGAAGGGGAGCGATCACAGCTTCCGTGTAGAGGAAGGCTGTGATCACAGCCCTTCCCCCTTCACAGAACGGAGGTCCGTGTATACTTACACGGACCTCCGTTCTTTCACTCCAGGGGGGGCATCGCGGGTAGCCGGCGGCGATCGAGGCCGTCGCACCCGCTCCCTGGCCCTCCCCGAGCACAGTGAACGCGCGGGGCCCGCCTCCGGCGGCGCGCGCGCTCACAGTGCGCAATCTCGCAGCCGCCGTCAGATGATGGCGACTTGCGATATCGCACCACTTTGTCGCCGTCAACCTGCGGTTGGCGGTCGGCAAGTGGTTAACAGAAAAAGGTGTCCAGCAAAAGTAGCAGTTAGAGGATTGAGAAAAAAAAAAAACATTTTACACTGACAGGAATCAGCTTATCAGTTTATTAATTTATGTAAAACCTTTATCTCAAAAGAAAAAAAAAAACTGTTTGCTGTGACTGTTTATAAAATGTCAGCTGAAGTTCTGCTTCAATTTGTTACTCAAGTCTCTCTAAATCTGAAAGAACTCTTCCCCCATACTGACCATGCTGCTGTCCAAAGGTGTGTGCTTTAGGCCCCTTTCACACTTGTGCGACTTGTTCTGCACCTTGGGAGTGTAAAGTCACATGACAAGTTGTACCCCATGATTTCCAATGAGTACCATTTATATCTATGCGACTTCTGCAATATTTAGCACAATAAAACATTTAAATGAAAAAAAAAACCTTCTGATGTCTTGGTTGCTTTAAAAAGATTTCCTTCAAAAATAAAACTATAAAGATGCTTCTGACCATACTGTATAGTAATACTGACAAATCTGAGTAGCCAGTAAGCTGACCTTGGCCGCAGTTTAGCAGTGGAAATGGCAAAAGAGGCAAAAAGACCACTGAGATGTCAGAAGAGGGGTACTTAGATTTTCTTTATGATTTTCATTTATTTCTGGGACCCCATTTTGTGTGGTACCTGTTAGAGAGGTCACATACTGTTTTGAAAGGAAGTGAAATAGGTATCAATCCCAAAACATAAAATGTAAAATGGTGGCTGCCTTAATTTCCTTTTTTAGGTTTTTTTCCCTCTGTTTTCACCTGGTGATGTGGCCAGTATCTCCTGTATTAGGGTGCCTACATTCTGGATGAAGAGCAACAGACACCTTTGGACAGCAGCATTGTTAATCTGGGGGAGGGGATTGTTAGATGGACTAGCAGATTTAGATACCAAAAATTGAGCAAAAAATATTAAAGTAGGCACTAATTAAACTATATACAACCTTAAACTAAATTAAAAATATATATTAAAAAAATACACAAAAATGCACAAAAAAAAAATTACGCACAAAATTCCACAAAAAAATGAAACTCTTGTTAATAACAGTGTTGTATCAGTGATAACTTAGTGCATATACAGTCAAACATAATCACCGTTGTGCAATCCTAAAAAAAAGCACAAAAGATTAAAGAAAAAAAAATTGCACAAAAAATTCCACAAAAAAATAAGAAAAAATCCCAATTAATAATGCCAGTGATAGCTTAGTACATATACATATCAAAATCGAAAAGTGCTATACAAATATGTCAATTCAAGTCCTTATTAAACTGTGACCATTGCCAAGTTCTTGTACTTTAATTAAATGATTCCAATCCACCGTGCATCTTTATATGGTTCCAAAAAAACATGCTCCACCACTAATAATGCTAATGCTCACTCACCAGAGCCCAAAGGCCCGCTGGACCACAAAGTGTGTGTAATGATATTATTACAATCTCCCGGCATGGGGTTCCAAGTTTTCTCCTTTCCAGTTCACAGACGCAGATGAATTGGAATGTTTTAATTTTTTTGTGCAATTTTGTTTGCATTTTTTGTGCGTTTTTTTTGGGCTTGCACAATGGTAATTATGTTTGAATGTATATGCACTAAGTTATCTCTGATACAACACTGGTATTAACAATTTTTTTTTCATTTTTTTGTGGAATTTTTTGTGTGATTGTTTTTTTTTTTTGTGTTTTTGTGTATTTTGTTATATATTTTTTTCTTTTTGGTACTGCATAATAGTGATTGTTACAGTGGGTGTCATTTTTATTACCTAGCCCATGTTAATTTAAGGTTGTATGTAGTTTAATTAGCGCCTACTTTAATATTTTTTGCTAGATTTATTAATGTGATTCACACTTAAAGGGGCAGCTGTCACATGTGGTTTTCACAGGGTTGGCACCTTTTTATATTTTGAAAAAAAACATTAACAAATTGCATCCAAGCTGCAGCTAACTTTTTAGAAAAAGTTACATCAACAATTTTGTGATAAAGGTAAAACTTGAAAAGAAAAACGAATGTCACCATATCTTCCAACTGTTCCAACTGTCCCTCAGTTTAAGGGATTGTTCCTCTTTTGGGACCAAATCCCTCGTGCAGCCTCAGTTATTCCTCTTTTTGGTCTGGTGTGTACATCTCTATACAAAATGTACTATTTTAGTGCAAAAACTGTTAGGCTGCACTATACATATTATTCACCCTCTATATTATTGCATTTGTTCTTTTGAAGAGCCAATATAAAGGAAAAAGAGTTAAAAAAAACTTGTGTGGTTTAGCCAATAATTTTCTACATTTTAGATCTTTTTGGTCTGTGTAACCGGGGCCATGGCAGGGTCATGTCCATTGCCTTCATACTGTGTGCTAAAATGTGTCCCTCTTTACCATTTCAAAGAGTTGGGAGGTATGGGTTACTACATCGAAGGACTCGTAGGAGGTGATAAACAATGCAATGGGTTGACAGTAAAGAGAAACAAAACTACAACAGCTTGTAATGTCTACATAACAGAAACTGGCAGATATCCAGTTCTCTAGAGCAGCCCTGCTTCTGCAACATCTTTGTAAAGTTTTTCTCCTACTAACAATTTTTTATTCGAAACTCACAAATTTTCCCTATATATCTGTAACCTGTTTTGGGGGAAATGAGTGATCATGTGGGATGACCTTCACTTTGCACCTTTTACCCAATGCTGGGACAACACCTGAGCAACTGGGCAATCCCTTGCCTCCACTACCTGGGAGTTTAGGGCAGTGTCTGGGCATTCCCAAATCTTTCGCACCTTCACCTAGAAGGGCCTTATGAAGATAAAACCAGGGCATCCCCTACAAGGGTCAGCTTGTCCCAGGAGTACAACACACTTTTAATTTGTGTTGTCAAAGTAGTGCAGGACCAGACTTGAATGCAATGTAACTGCTTAATCAGGAATTTGACAAAAATTAGAAAAGGAGAAGGTGGGGTACCCAAAAATCGATGCATACCAGCACATTATGCCTTTACTTTGCAGGGTTTGTTTTTTTTTTTTTAAAAAAGAAAATTTGGCACGGTTTACTTCCTCTTTATCCCATAGGTGCAGACTGCACACAAATATCCGGCCTCTTGGCAGCTGGCCTTCGCATAGAAGGGCAGCATATTTGCGTGCATGAGCACCGATAGAGCTGTGCCGAGAGCGTGCTCCCGGCACAGTGACCGGCAGATCACGAAAAGCTCCCGATTGCTTGTTACGATCTGGAGTTTTCTGATCATGTGACCGCTGTGACAGTCAATCACAGTGTTCACATGGTCACAAGCCCCATCCTGCCTCCTGGAGTGCCAAACCCCTTAAAGGGCCGCGGGAGCCGGCGCCAAGGAGTTAACATGACTAAAGCTGGCCATAGACAGATTAAAATTCGGCTGATTCAGCAGGATGCAATTAGTGTGTGGCGCTCCCCAATCAACACAAATCCATTGTTTGATTGACATCTGTTGAAAGAGAAAGCTGACAGACTACAATATGTACGATATCCTGGTAATGGGGAATTTGTTCATCCACCTTATTTGTGTGGATGGAGGAATCTGGTAGTTAAAGCGGAGTTCCACCCAGACATTTTTTTTTTTTTTTGCATCCACTCTTTTAATACTCAATAGATGTAACCTTTTGTTTCCTTACTTTCAAATTAGTAGTTACATGTATTTTTTACTCACAATTTCGTTTCTCTCACTGCTGGACTTTTCCATTTTAGGTGAGGGCACCTAAAGCCCATCCGTACTCTCCTAGCATCTCTTCCTGAAAGAAGTGCATGGTGGGTAACCATCATGCACTCCTCGATCTAGGTCCGCCTTAAATCGTGTCATTTCCTGTCCGGAAATAACACGATTTTACAGTACAGAGAAGCCCACTGACCCTGGGAAATGATGAGTTACATCTCCCAGGAGGCCAGGGGAAGCAGGAAGTGAGAAGAGCCTAGGACCTAATAGGGACAGATTACAGAGACCACCTAGCAACAAGCGACTTAGGGTGAATATCATTTTTTTTCCTTCAAAGGTAAGTCTATATGGGCAAAGGACTTGAATGATGTAAAAAAAAAATTTCTGGGTGGAACTTCGCTTTAAAGTGATTGTAAACCCTCACATGTAACCCAGTGAAGTGAACAGCCTCAGATGATACACAGGGATGAAACAAATCTGCCTACATAAGTATTACATGCATATCAGCTTTCTTCAACTGTATATATCATTTGGAAAGTGCTCTTCATGTTAGCAGATTTTCTCTTCCTGGTTAAGACAGCAGTGAAGCCTTGGCACACAGATAAGACAGCTGATTGGAGGAAAGGCACACAACCCCTCTCCTCATAGGTAGCAACTTTCAGCTCCATTCGTTCTATAGTTCAGAGCTGTGCTAATATATTTATAGCAACCTCCTCAACACAAATCTCTGGCTGCTTTTATCATATGTGATGAAGAACTTACCAGGCTGATAACAGAAGAAAGCAGCAGGAGACTGCAGATCTATGTGCCCAGCTCAAATTTCATGAACCAGGTTTACATTCACCTTAAGTAAAAGAAATACCCATCTGTGGCCAGCTTATGTCCTCTGTGATAAACCACACACTGGGCCGGTCAATAAAGAGAAACAAAACTACAACAGATTGGAATGATTATGAAACTGAGACTGCCAGATATCCAGTTCTTGAGGACAATTCTGCTTTTGCAACATCCTCTTCAGATTGTATTTTCTGCTTTTTTTTCTAAGGATTTTTAAAGCTTGAACTCTGGGATAAGAAAATACAATAATATCTAAATACAAGAGGCATGTGTATTCTTACTTGAATCTTGGTGTGCTTGTGTATTTCTTCCAGATTTATGCAGTAATCTAATATGTCCCCAAATTTAATATTTTTTAGACCGATAGAGCTTTCTTTTAGTAGTATTTTTTTGGCCTTATGATGCAAAAAAGACTTAACATTTTGAAAACTGTTTCTATTAAAAAAACTTTGCAAATAAATAATCTTTCTAACTACATTTAAACCAAAATATATTCTGCTACATTTCTTTGTTGGAAAAAAAAATCAGTGTATGTTATCCACTTGCCGACCAAATATTTGCTGTATGTTGCATTTTTTTTCAGCCGGCGATTGGCTTTTTAATGAAAGCACTCTGGGATCGCTTTCAGAAGCAGTGGGAGGGATCGTCCCTCCTCTCCCACTGCTAACCAATGTTTCTTGGGCTGGCTATAGAGGTTACCAGAGACCAAATACTCTCTGATCGCCTCTATGGTCTTGGAGGACCGGAGCAATGCCATGACGCCACTTCTGGTCTAGGGAGGAAATAAACATTTTTTTTTTTTTAAAGCAAAGGATCAATTTTTTTTATTGATTTTAACCACTTCAGCCCCGGAAGGATTTCCAGCTTTAGGACCGGAGCCCTTTTTGCGATTCGGCGCTGCGTCGCTTTAACTGACAATTGCGCGGTCCTGCGACGTTGTACCCAAACTAAATTTGCGTCCTTTTTTTCCCACAAACAGAGCTTTCTTTTGGTGGTATTTGATCACCTCTGCGTCATTTCTGATCACGGCTATAAACAAAAGAAGAGCGACAATTTTGCAAAAAAAAAAACAAATTTCTTACTTTTTGCTAAAATACAAATCCAAAAAAAAAATATAAAAAAACATTTTTTTCACCGTTTTTGGCCGATTTATATTCTTCCTCATATTTGCGATAAAAAAAAAATCGCAATCGGCGTTTATTGATTGGTTTGCGCAAAAGTGGTCGCGTTTACGGATGATGAGAATTCATTTTTGGGGTTTTTATTTTTTTTTTATTTTTTACTAGTAATGGCGGCGATCTGCGATTTTTAGCGGTACTGCGATATTGCAGCGGACATGTCAGACCATTTTGACACTTTTTTGGGACCATTGGCATTTATACAGCGATCAGTGCTATAAAAATGCACTGATTACTGTGTAAATGCCATTGGCAGTGAAGGGGTTAACCTGCAGGGGGCGCGCTAAGGGTTAACTATGTTCCCTGGGCGTGTTCTAACTGTATGGGGGCTTGCCTATCTGGGGAGGGAAGTGGTCACAGCCTTCACGTACAGGAAGGCTGTGATCACAGCCCTTCCCCCTCACACAGAGCGGAGGTCCGTGTTTACATGCACGGACCTCCGCTCCTTCACTCCGGGGGGGGGCATCGCGGGTGGCCGGCGGCAATCAAAGCCGCCGCACCCGCTCCCTGGCCCCCCCGAACACAGTGAGCGTGCGCCGTATGACAGCGTTTCGCGTTACAGAGCCACTCTGTCGCCGTCAATTGCCGATCAGCCGTCGGCAAGCGGTTAAAGATAGAGGAGAAATTTTGGGGTCCTATTGACCTCAGATCTCTCCATAAAGAGGACCTGTCATCCCTTATTTTTATTAGAAGGGATGTTTACATTCCTTGTAATAGGAATAACAGTGATCAAAAAATAAATAAAGGGACAGTGTAAAAAAAAAAATTAAACATAAAGAAAAAAAATAAAGTGCCCCTATCCCTCCGTGCTCATGTACAGACGCAAACTCATACATAAGTTGCGCATACATATGTAAACGGTGAGAGAAGGAATTCTAGCGCTAGACCTCCTCTGCAACACTAAACAGGTAACCTGTAAAAATGTTTAAAGTGTTGCCTATGGAACTTTTTAAGCATTGTAGTATTTTGGCATTCCATGAGCATGCGCAAATTTAAAGTGTGACATGTCACATATCTATTTACTCGGCATTACATAATCTTTTATATCTTACAAAAAATTGCGTTATGTGTTGTGTTGTGGCATTAAAATTCATTAAAGTGTATTGTTTCCAAAAAATTGTGTTCAATAAACCACTGCGCAAATACTGTGTGACATAAAATGTTGCAATAATCACCATTATATTCTCTAGGGTCTCTGCTAAAAAAAAATATACAATGTTTGGGGATTCTAAGTAATTTTCTAGCAAAATAATACTGATTTATACTTGTAGACAAAAAGGGCTAGAAAAGGCTTAGTTGGCAGGTGGTTATTTAGCCTGTATGAAAGTTATAGAGTCTAAAAGCTATGGTGAATATATACAGTATCTCACAAAAGTGTGTACATCCCTCACATTTTTGAAAATATTTTATTATATTTTTTCATGTGACAACACTGAAGAAATGACACTTTGCTACAATGTAAAGTAGTGAGTGTACAGCTTGTATAACTGTGTAAATTTGCTGTCCCCTCAAAATAATCCAACACAGCCATTAATGTCTAAACCGCTGGCAACAAAAATGAGTACACCCCAAAGTGAAAATGTCCAAATTGGGATCAATTAGCCATTTTTCCTCCCCAATGGCATGTGACTCGTTAGTGTTACAAGGTCTCAGGTGTGAATGGGGAGCATGTGTGTTAAATTTGGTGTTATCGCTCTCACTCTCTCATACTGGTCACTGGAAGTTCAACCTGGCATCTCATGGCAAAGAACTCTCTGAGGATCTGAAAAAAAGAATTGTTGCTCTACATAAAGATGACCTAGACTATAAGAAGATTGCCAAGACCCTGAAACGGAGCTGCAGCATGGTGGCCAAGACCATACAGCGGTTTAACTGGACGCCTTCCATTTAGAACAGGCCTCGCCATGGTCAACCAAAGAAGTTGAGTGCACGTGCTCAGCGTCATATCCAGAGGTTATCTTTGGGAAATAGACGTATGAGTGCTGCCAGCATTGCTGCAGAGGTTGAAAGGGTGGGGGGTCAGCCCGTCGGTGCTCAGACCATACGCAGCACCCTGCATCAAATTGGTCTGCATGGTTGTCATCCCAAAAGGAAACATCTTCTAAAGATGATGCACAAGCAAGCCCACAAACAGTATGCAGACAAGCAGACTAAGGACATGGATTACTGGAACCATGCCCCGTGGTCTGATGAGACCAAGATAAACTTATTTGGTTCAGATGGTGCCAAGCGTGTGTGGCGGCAACCAGGTGAGGAGTACAAAGACAAGTGTGTATTGCCTACAGTCGAGCATGGTGGTGGGAGAGTCATGGTCTGGGGCTGCATGAGTGCTGCCGGCACTGGAGAGCTACAGTTCATTGAGGGAACCATGGATGCCAACATGTACTGTGACATACTGAAGCAGAGCATGATCCCCTCCCTTTGGAGACTGGACCGCAGGGCAGTATTCCAACATAACGGCCCCAAACACACCTCCAATACGACCACTGCCTTGCTAAAGAAGCTGAGGGTAAAGGTGATGGACTGGCCAAGCATGTCTCCAGACCTAAACCCTATTGAGCATCTGTGGGGCATCCTCAGATGGAAGGTGGAGGAGCGCAAGGTTTCTAACATCCATCAGCTCCGTGATGTTTTCATGGAAGAGTGGAAGAGGAAGCTCTGGTGAACTCCATGCTTAAGAGGGCTAAGGCAGTGCTGGAAAATAATGGTGGCCACACAAACTATTGACACTTTGGGCCCAATTTAGACATTTTCACTTAGGGGTGTACTTACTTTTGTGAGATACTGTATATGCAATGTTTAGCATTTATCATAATAAAAAATGAATATATATATATATATATATATATATATATATATATATATTATGTCAGAGTGTTCCGTGTCGATGGATTTGGAATACTCTATTTCTGTTAGAGCGGCTGCCCCCACCGAAAAAACTTCACCTAGGTGTAGCTTTTTAAGTAAATTTGGAAAAAATTATTGGTGGAAATTGGCGCTGCTCTAAATCGGTTACTGTAAGGTGATCTAATAGGTGCTTCTATAGGGAATATGAATTACTCTCCCACAAAATTTCAATTGATGGGGGCGTGGCTACCCGCGGACGAGGCAAGACGCTTGGAGACAGAGCTCCGATACATCGGCGGGCAATCTACTTTAATCCGTGGCCCTGAGACTGCAAAAAAGCCCAAGATCAAGGTAATATACCTCCACCAACCCCCTAATAACCGGAGCGACAAATTTTGTCAAGATCGGAGGTCCGATCGGGAAGAAATTTAGGCCGCGGCTTTGCGGCCTAGCCAGAACGGCCATTCCGGCTCCCATCTCCTCTAACCCACCAAGAGCTATAACAACGGCATACAGGTCCTACACCAGCTTGGACACAGCTGAGCTTCCCTTCTGAGACTTTGATTTACATAAAACGAGCCGCTTTTAGTATGGCCTGGTTAGGCCCAGCACTTCTTCCAGGTGCGGTCTGCTCTGTATCATACAAGAAGTGGAAGAACTGTGAACCAGCTCTGTTATAGAACTCTGCTACTTAAAGGTGGGGGAAAAGCACAAGAGAAGTCAGTTTGATATACCTCACTGTATATACCATATAATTCGGAATCGCCTTTCAGATTATAGCTGCCATCTTGGTACACCCAGGCCTGCTCCATTATCCTCCCACAGCACCAGTACCATACAGTGATTG
This sequence comes from Glandirana rugosa, assembly GCA_018402905.1. NCBI lineage: Eukaryota > Metazoa > Chordata > Amphibia > Anura > Ranidae > Glandirana > Glandirana rugosa. The sequence continues at coordinate 256,544 of BLSH010240563.1, forward strand.
TATTCTCTACCCAGACTTCTCATTTGGCACCTGGATTACCTGGTGATATGAGACACTGATTGTCATGTAGTACACCCGCACACTCCACAAAGGCTGCCAGACGTCTCACTAAAGCTAGTGACTGGTATATCTCATACAATTCTATCAGCATAACGTCACTTCTAAACATTCATGCCGTCCAGAAAAAGGAAAGAAGGATCCAAGCCGGGAAAAATTACTGATTTTTTTTTCTCACCCCAACAAACACCTAACACTGAACAATGACAATAACTTTCCTACAATTCAACAGTCATTAGACCAGACTAAATATAGTCTTAAACATAAATCTGCTGAACTGTATAAAAATTTGCATGATAAAGAGAAACATTTCAACTCTCCTTCACCCAGCCCAGCGAAATCCAAACAAAAAATGACTGACCCCTCCTCTAATGCTTCCTTTACAAATGAACTGAACAACTCACTGGACGATACTAGAGAATTACAAGATTCTATCTCCAACTTCCCTACTGCTGATATACCAGTCCTAGATACAACACTGAAAGACATGTTAATGTCCCTGAGATCCAATATACATACTGACATTATGTCACTAGTGACTCAATTTAAAGCAGAGGTCACAGAAGTCAGCAATAGGGTCTCTCACATCGAATCTAAAATGAGTTCCTTCGCGGCCACGTTTAACGAACTAGTGGATGCCCATAACGATAGGGAAGATGAGCTCTGGCAAATGAAAACAAAACTCGCAGACTTGGAAGACCGTTCAAGGCGCAACAATGTTAAAATTCGGTGTATCCCAGAATCAGTCAAACCCCCAGACCTGAACAAATTCCTCATGAGCGTGCTGCAAACGGCCCTACCAGAGGCGCCACTTGAAGACCTAATTATTGACCGGATTCACAGACTCCCCAGGCCTAAACATATCCCAGAGCATCTCCCAAGGGACACACTAGCAAGAATACACTTCTTTCACACTAAATATCGCTTCATGAGAGCCATAAGATACCGAGATAACCTTCCAACAAATCTGCAAGAACTGTCTTTCTTTAATGACTTCTCAGCGTTTACCTTACAACAAAGAAGGCAGAGGGCAACAATCACAAAACCGTTGAATAATCATAGTATTAACTACAGGTGGTTATATCCAGCCAAACTGTTAATAACAAAGGAAGAAAACTCCTATGTGGTCACCACAGTAAAGGAAGGGCATTCTCTTCTGCAGAAGTGGAATATCTTGCAGACCCAAGAGGCATCTAGCAAATTACCTTCTGACCCTACTGCTTTCCAAAATGAAGACTCAGATAACGACACCGATTAATCTCAGGAAAACCTTGACACTGTTTCAATATCGGCTCTGGCAGCCTCCCGGAGGTAGCCATCCTCTTTACCTTCTTTAACCCCCAAATTGAGCGGTCAAAGGACCGCACAGATTCGTGACCCGAATCGCTTGTTTTTATTTGTTATTTTCTCTTGTTATATACTTGCTCCATTTCTCTGTTGCACTTATTTCAACCACTGTTATCGAACACTCACCCCCTACGTCCCCTGAGTGTGCATTCCATACCTAAGCTACCACCCATGCTTGGATGCTCTCTAATTAAAGAGACTATTTTGACAACGCACTTAATCTCTTTGACCAAATTTTGTCAACACGGTAAAAAAAGACCCCTCCAATCAACACCCCGGATCCTTTCTGTTGCAAATAACTACCCTAACTCTGCTCTAACGTCCCATAGCAGATAACAAGATGTCATTTCGGATATCTTCTATGAATGTTAAAGGACTGAACAGACCCTTTAAAAGGCAGCTAGCATGGAAAGAAGCGAGCACTCTCAAGTGTGACATTATGTGCGTTCAAGAAACCCACTTCAACTCCCATAACCCTCCCGTATTCAAGCACAAGAGATTCCCGCATGTCCTAATGGCAAATGGTCCTAGTAAAAAAAGAGGGGTGGCCATCGCAATCAAGGATTCAATACAATTTTCCTTGCTGGATAAACTAGAAGACCCTCAAGGTATATTCCTGATCGTTATTTGTGAACTGAACCGGACTAAATACACTCTAGTTAATGTGTACCTACCCAATACTAGACAAATTTCCTTCCTGAACAAGCTTTGGAAAAAAATTGCCCGATTGCAAGGCTACACAATTATTTGTGGAGACTATAATGCCATACCAAATAAAGATTTGGACTTCTCCGGCCATGCAAAGTCTAAAACACATAGTTTCTCTGAAAAATTTCCTTACTACAGCAAACCTCTATGATGTCTGGAGATGCCAGCACTCCAGCGAGCGAGATTTCACCTTTTTCTCAAATGTACACCATACGTATTCTAGAATTGATCTGTTCTTAGTGGATAAGTTCCTATTACAAAATATCACAATGTCTGAAATTCACAATATAACCTGGTCTGATCGCGCGCCAATTTCCGTGGTAGTGGGGGATCTTCGAACCGAGACCAGGGCAAATAGATGGCGAAATGACATCCACATTCTAACCCATCCTGAACATAAAAAATTAATATCGGATACCCTGAAAGAATACTTTAACATCAATGCCCCCTCGGTTGAGGATCCCTTCACGCTATGGAATGCGCATAAAGTATATATTAGAGGCATTCTTATTCAACTGTGAACTAAAATTTCAATTGATATACTACTATGTGTCGATAGTACTCTACTATTAGATAAATAACCTAGAAAGGTTTGAGTAAGAAAGTCCCAGTTATTGCAAGGTGCTCTAATAGGTGCTCCAAAGTGCAATACCAAATTGGTTATACATGGTTCAAACGACAATATTAAATTATCAGTCTGTATGGATTTAGTTGCCACAGAGGTGATCTAATAGGTTTACAGGAACTGACTAAAGTATAAAGTGCTTAGTGCCGTGCAAAAAAAAAACGTGATAGTGCAACAGTCTATATTTAAACTTCAATGTAAACCATAAATGTCTCTCTTTATCCTCTATTTTGAATCCACTGAAAATCTCCTGGATATAATAAATGGTGATTTTTACATCCACTTTGTGTATGGTGATCCACTCCGTGCTTTGTGCTCCCCAATCCCCAGAACACTCACCAGACTGCAGTCCCCACTTGGGGGTGCTCAGGTAGATATCAATTGGATGATCAAAAACAGGAGCAATGATCTTCCCCGCAGTGAAACCATGTGAATGAGAACGGGCAATATCTCGTGTAATACCTTCAAAAACACAGGATCCTTTATTGCATAATTAAAATAATGCACTCATTTTTCTGCAGTGTCATCAGGCAAATGTAAAACAAACTCTCTAAAGGTCCACCGTGTTCCCTGCGTTCCTGCACGAACGATCGGTCGTCCGTGCTGTCTGCGTTCCACAACGGACGGTCTGCCGGAAGTGACGTATGACGTATAGTACCGGTGCCTGATGACACTGCAGAAATGTGAGTGCATTATTTTAATTATGCAATAAAGGATCCTGTGTTTTTGAAGGTATTACATGAGATATTGCCCATTCTCATTCACATGTTTTCACTGCGGGGAAGATCATTGCTCCTGTTTTTGATCATGCAATTGATATCTACGTGAGCACCTCCAATTGGGGACTGCGGTCCGGTGAGTGTTCTGGGGATTGGGGAGCACAAAGAACGGAGTGGATCACCATACACAAAGTGGATGTAAAAATCTCCATTTATTATATCCAGGAGATTTTCAGTGGATTCAAAATAGAGGATAAAGAGAGACATTTATGGTTTACATTGAAGTTTAAATATAGACTGTTGCACTATCACTTTTTTTGCACGGCACTAAGCACTTTATACTTAAAGATTTATTTATTTTGTGAAGTTGCAAATAATCTGGGCTTTGAGGAATCTATTCCGGATCACTTTTATATGACATATTGATCAATTTTCTGTTGCACATTTATTTATCTATTTATGTATTTGTGTGCAAACATATTTTTATAACTTCTTTTCTATACCCCTTTTTTCACTTAAACCGTACACACGGTATTGTTTACTTCCATCTGCAATTTCATATATATAATTAGGAAATAGGGATAGGGGCACATCACTAACCCCTAAGGTAATCTATCTACATGTTAGTCAGTTCCTGTAAACCTATTAGATCACCTCTGTAGTAACTAAATCCATACAGACTGATAATTTAATATTGTCGTTTGAACCATGTATTACCAATTTGGTATTGCACTTTGGAGCACCTATTAGAGCACCTTGCAATAACTGTGACTTTCTTACTCCAACCTTTCTAGGTTATTTATCTAATAGTAGAGTACTATCGACACATAGTGGTATATCAATTGAAAATTTGTGGGAGAGTCATTCGTATTAATTCCCTTTAGAAGCACCTATTAGATCACCTTACAGTAACCGATTTAGAGCAGCGCCAATTTCCACCAATAATTTTTTCCATATATATATGTATATGCAAACCTTTATACATTCCCTTTGACGGTGTTTTAGATCAACAATAAGTCATTTGATTTCTTACACCCGCAAACCAAATAGGTTTCCATGTCACAGATACAGTAAATTGAAATGCTGCCAAATCACAGAGTAACAGAGAAAACATGCAGTGTACAAACCAGCAGTATTTGCGGATTGTTAGATTTTCCAGTCCTGAGACTAAGTTCCACCTAAATGCTATGGAGCTAAGCTGTAATTATAACTCCTTTGGGGACTGTTTCTGCAAACAACACAAGAATAAATGTGCTGTATGCTGGTAGTGACACCTGTCACCATGGACCAAAGTCAGATCAAACAAAACATAATTCAATACATGTTGGCATATTTAAAGTGTCAAGGCAAAATAAAATATATATTAAAAAAACAAATTCAGTACACCTCTCCGATACGAAAGATCACCAAGGCCAAGGGAAAACAAGGACATTTTAAAAATTCTGAGGCAGTGAGGCAGATTTACTAAGAAATTTGAGAATGTTTACACAATAAAATTAATTGTATGAATATTCACTTCAATTATCTAGTCATGTGCAGATGAAATAAAAAAAAAAAAATCTTTATTTTTCTTTTCACCTGATATGGCAATAAAAGCAAATCTTCACACAATTTATTGAGAGAATATTTTCAATGTTTTTAGTAACTTAGCTTTAATATGTCAGAATTCTAAAATAATAGCACTGAATTCTGATTTATGGAGGATGATTTACAAATAGTGTGAAGTTTCAAAAGAAGAAAAAACAAAAAAACCATAGTATTGAGGAAATGTAGACAATTCTATAACTATAAGGAGCTACTGCCCTCTGCTGTTTGACTTTGTAAATAGCTTTTGTTTGTTAACTACCATAGAGTTCATTGTTTATGTCTAGAGTTGAGCAACTTTGGGGTATCCGTGCCCTGAACCCGGACATTTGCAAAAAAGTTTGGGTTCGGTATGCGGGTATTTTGCACGCCTTTTCTATAGTAGCTGTAGGGCTGCCAATCAACACACGTTTGCCCTTAGAAGCCATCACAGCCATGCCTACTAATGGCATGGCTGTGATAGGCTAGGGCATCATGCGACCCAGCCTCTATATGAGCTGGAGTCACGTATGCCGCATGTCACATCGTCTCAGGCTAGTGTAGGGAGAGCATGCTGCCGGTACTGTGAGGGACAGATTGCTGATCTAATATCATCTCATCCTGCATTACAGACAGATTCCTGGCGGTGCTGTGAGGGCAACGCTTAGCGTTCTAAAACGTTCTGATACTGGACTAGGTAGAGTTTTCTACTGTGTGAGGAATAGATTACCAATCCAATATCATCTCATCCTCCATTACAGACAGGTTCCTGGCGGTGCTGTGAGGGGAAAGCTTAGCGTTCTAAAACCATCTGATACTGGACTAGGTACAGTTTACTGGTGCTGTGAGGGACAGATTATTGTTCTAAAATCATCTCCTAGTTCTATAGGGAGAGGTTCCTGCTGGTGCTGTGAGGGACAGATTATTGTTCTAAAATCACCTCCTAGTGCTATAGGGAGAGGTTCCTGCTGGTGCTGTGAGGGACAGATTATTGTTCTAATATCATCACATACTGCTATAGGGAGAGGTTCCTGTTGGTACTGGGAGGGACAGATTATTGTTCTAAAATCCTGCTGGTGCTGTGAGGGACCGATTATTGTTCTAAAATCATCTCCTAGTGCTATAGAGAGAGGTTCCTGCTGGTGCTGTGAGGGACAGATTATTGTTCTAAAATCATCACATACTGCTATAGGGAGAGGTTCCTGTTGGTACTGGGAGGGACAGATTATTGTTCTAAAATCCAGCTGGTGCTGTGAGGGACAGATTATTGTTCTAAAATCATCACATACTGCTAGAGGGAGAGGTTCCTGCTGGTGCTGTGAGGGACAGATTATTGTTCTAAAATCATCAGATGCTGCTAGAGGGAGAGGTTCCTGCTGCTCCTGTGAGGGACAGATTATTGTTCTAAAATCATCTCCTAGTTTTATAGGGAGAGGTTCCTGCTGGTACTGTAAGGGACAGATTATTGTTCTAAAATCATCACATACTGCTAGAGGGAGAGGTTCCTGCTGGTGCTGTGAGGGACAGATTATTGTTTTAAAATCACATCATACTGGTGTAGGGAGAGGTTCCTGCTGTTGGTGTGAGTGGTGCATTTATTGCACAAAAATAAAAAGTGTGTCTACGTTGTTTTCCAAAAAAAAAAATAATTTATTCTTTTTTTTGTATTAATAAATAGTGCTACATAGTACATTTGCGGCCAGAATGAGGAGAGCGTCAAATAAGGGACATGGTCGTGGTGCTGCAGATGCTGCTGGTGTTGGTGGTGTTGGTGAAGTTCCTAGGACGTGGTCGATTTGTGCCAGCTACACGCACAAGTGAAACACCTTCTTCAGGTGCAAGTAGTCGACAGAACCTGCAACGTTATATGGTAGGCCCGAATGCCGCTCAACGAATGGTGAGGCCAGAACAAGTACAGGCGATAGTAGATTGGGTGGCTGACAATGCCTCCAGTTCCTTCACATTGTCTCCCATCCGGTCACTTGATGAAAGCTCAGAGTTGGCACCTGAACCCCATGGCCATCTGTCTTTCACCTCAGCCCCTTGTAAATCAGCCAAGCAGTCTGAGCCCCAAGTCATGCAACAGTCTCTTATGCTTTTTGATGACTCTCCTGGTGTGCTTTCCGTGGGCCATCCACATAGCCCTGCCCCAGAAGTGGAAGACATTGAGTGCACCGTTGCCCAACCACTTCTGTTGCAGGATGAGGACATGGAAACACCAGCGCATGATGATGACGAAACACAGGTGCCAACTGCTGCAGCTTTTCACAGTGTGCAGACTGACAAGAAGGGTAGTGGTGAAGGGTGGGTGGAAGATGATGTGGAGGAGGAGGATGATGAGGTCTTAGACCCCACATGGAATGAGGGTCATGCGAGTGACGTGTGCAGTTTGGAGGAAGAGGTGGTGGTCACACAGAAGCACCAGCACAGCAAAAGAGGAAGCAGGTTGCAAAAACAGAGCGAGCGTCCCCTAGACAGTACACCTGCTACTACCCACCGCACCCAGGGACCTAGTACACCAAAGGCAGCTCAAAGGCGTTCCCCTGCATGGCAGTTCTTCAGACAATGTGCTGACTTGACTACAAGACACAAGTGGTTTGCACGCTGTGCAATGAGAACCTGAAGCGAGGCATAAATGTTCTAAACCTGAGCACAACCTGCATGACCAGGCATCTAAATTCAAAGCACTTGCTGGAGTGGAATAAGTGCCTCAAAATCAAAGAAAGGTCTCGGCCTCCTCCTGCTTCCTCTTCTGCTGCTGCCTCTGCCTCTACCTCTACAGTGCCAGTGTCACCTGCAAACAGAGCACGTGACAGCAACGCCATCATGTCCGCCACCATCCCCAAGCATTTCCACACGGTCTCCATCTCCCAAACACTGGAGATAAAGAGGAAGTACCCCCCTACCCACCCGTGATCCCTGGCCCTGAATTCCAGCATTTCAAAATTCCTGGCCTTTGAAATGCTGTCATTCAGTCTGGTGGACACGGACAGTGTTAAAAACCTGATGGCGGTGGCTGTCCCACAGTACGTGGTTCCCAGCCGCCACTACTTTTTCAGGCGAGCCATCCCTTCCCTGCACAAACAAGTCGGGGACGAGATCAAGTGTGCACTGCGCAACGCCATCTGTGGCAAGGTCCACATAACCACTGATACGTGGACCAGTAAGCACGGGCAGGGACGCTCTATCTCGCTAACTGCACACTGGGCAAATGTAGTGGCTGGTGGGCCTGAGGCTTCCCCCACCGAGGATTGCAGGGCATTTCTCTTTGCCTCCTGTTGCCTCCTCCTCCTACTGCGCTTCCTCCTCCTCCTCTACCACCTCCTCATCCGTTCAGCGTAACACCTTCACCACCAACTTCAGCACAACCAGGGGGAAACGACAGCAGGCTGTTTTAAAACTAATATGTTTGGGGGATAAACCCCACACTGCGTAGCAGCTGTGGACGGGCATTGAACAACAGACTGATGAGTGGTTGTTGCCACTGAGCCTCAAGCCCGGCCTGGTGGTGTGCGATAATGGGCGAAATCTCGTAGCAGCTCTGGCCCTAGCCGGTTTGATGCACATCCCTTGCCTGGCACATGTGCTGAATTTGGTGGTGCAGAAATTTCTAAAAAACTACCCAGATATGTCAGAACTGCTGCAGAAAGTGAGGGCCATCTGTGTGCGCTTTCGGCGTTCTCACCCTGCTGCTGCTCGCCTGTCTGCGCTGTAGCAGAACTTCGGTCTTCCCTCTCACCGCCTCATATGCGACGTGCCCACAAGGTGGAACTCCACCTTGCACATGCTTGAGAGACTGTGCGAGCAGCAGCAGGCAATAGTGGAGTTTCAGCTGCAGCACGCACGGGTCAGTCGCTCTGCGGAACAGCACCACTTCACCACAAACGAGTGGGCCTCCATGCGAGACCTGTGTACCATATTACGGTGTTTTGAGTACTCCACCAACATGGCCAGTGCCGATGACGCTGTTCTCAGCATTACTATCCCACTTCTATGTCTCCTTGAAAAAACACTTCTGGCAATGATGGAAGAGGATGTGGCACAGGAGGAAGAGGGGTTATTTCCACGGTTATCAGGCCAGTCATTCACAAGTGGCTCGGAGGGTGGGTTCCTGCACCAGCATAGGCCAGGTAAAACATTTTCAAGCCAGGGCACAGTTCTGGAGGATGAGGAGGACAAGGAAGATGATGATGATGAGGAGGAGGAACCGTGTTCACAGAAGGGTGGCACCCAACGCAGCTCCTGGGCATTAATGGAGCATGGTTGGGGGGATACGGAGGACACAGATGATACACCTCCCAGAGGACAGCTTGTCTTTGCCTCTGGGCAGCCTGGCACACATGAGCGACTACATGCTGCAGTGCCTGCTCAATGACAGCCGAGTTGCCCACATTTTAACTTTTGCTGATTATTGGGTGGCCACCCTGCTGGATCCCCGTTACAAGGACAACGTGCCATCCTTAATTCCCTCACTGGAGTGTGGTCGGAAGATGCACGACTACAAGCGCACACTGGTAGACGCGCTGCTGAGGGCATTCCCAAATGACACAGGTGGCTCTGTGGAAGCACAAGGCGGAGGAGGAGGAAGAGGTCACCAACGCAGCTGTGGCACCGCCAGCACCTCAGAAGGCAGGGTTAGCATGGCCGAAATGTGGAAAAGCTTTGTCAGCAGCACGCCACAACAAACAGCACCACCAGCTGATAGGCAATGTCTTAGCAGGAGGCAGCATTTCAGCAACGTGGTGGAACAGTATGTGTGCATACGCCTACACGTACTGACTGATGGGTCTGCCCCATTCAACTTCTGGGTCTCCAAATTGGGCACATGGCCTGAGCTTGCCCTTTATGCCTTGGAGGTGCTGGCCTGCCCTGCAGCCAGTGTATTGTCTGAACGTATGTTTAGCACGGCAGGGGGGCGTTATCACAGACAAGCGCAGCCGCCTGTCCACAGCCAACGTGGACAAGCTAACATATATTAAAATGAACCAGGCATGGATCCCACAAGACTTGTCTGTACCTTGTGCAGAATAGACATTTAGACCGGCCTCACACAGCCATTGGTGTACTTGTTTTTTTTTAATATGTCTCAATATTTTGGGGGCTACCCCAATTAGAAAAAAAAACCAAACAAACAAAAAACAGTGTTGGCTACCTCCTCCACCACTGCCACGGTCACGGCCTAGTCAACCTCTAGGCTCCTACTCCACATCCACCTCCTCCCATTTTTATTTTTTTATTTGATTTTAAGTTATTTCCCTATCCACATTTGTTTGTAGGGCACTTGTCCTACTCTTACCCCCATTTTGCTTCCTTTTGCAGCCCTCTAGCCCTTTCCAGGACTTTTTTACAGCCATTTTTGTGCCCAAAAGTTCGGGTCACCATTGACTTCAATGGGGTTCGGGGTCAAGTTTGGGTCAAGTCCGGTACCAAACCCGAACTTTTCCGTGAAGTTCGGTCGAACCAGATGAACCCGAACAGCCAGGTGTCCGCTCAACTCTATTTATGTCACTTCCTGTCTCTGTTGTTGAAAAAAAGAAACAAGAAAGGAGGTAAAGGGAGAAAGACCTCATGGAAACCAGTAGGAGGGTTTCTGCTGTTGTGTGCTGTAGTGGACTGCAGGAGAGTGAAGGACTACATCTTCCAGCATGCCTAGAGGTGTTCTGCTGTTGCTGACGACACGGGCAGAGACTGTGCTGCTGATTTATATCTATATATCTATTAAAAAAAAAAATTATATATATATATATATATATATATATATATATATATACACACACACCAAGCACATTCTGAGGCTCACCTGAGCGCAGCGGAAACAAGTGTTCTTTCTTGCTGTTTCGTTCATTGACAGGCACAACAGCTCATGGACAAAGTGGGTTATAGTGCCCTCTTCAGGAGTGACGAGGCAGAACAGGCATTTCTAACAGCAAAAGGAACAACATACAGACACAGCCCTTCCCAGGGGGCAGTCCCCACTGGCAGATAACCCCCCCCCCCCTGCTACTGCTAGTTCAGTTTTTTTCTGACTAGTGCAAGGAGAAGACCTGGCTCCCTGTTGGGATCTGTGGTACCCTTCTTGGTCCACTTCGGCTGTCCTGGAGGACAGCCTAACAGATGAAGACTGCAATCAAGTAGCTGTGCTGGGTGACAGGCTGGGTGTTAGATCCAGGTAGTCTCCCCAGCTGGCCATCGAGCGCACGCGGGCCTTAGCTCCGCGCTGGGTCGGCCATGGCAGGTCCCGAACCGGACGGGGTGGCCCCACGGGTTAAATGTCCCACCGGTGCACATATGACCAGGCTCCTGAGTCCGTGTTAGTGTTACCATGGCCGATAGCTCCCCCCGGCCTGACGGGTGAGGCAGATCTGTCTCGGGTGGGATACCCGCTTCGCCCGACTGCATGGGTAATCTAGGATCACCCATCCACTAGGATCTGGGGAGGAGCAGGTGGGTTTCCCCCTGGGGTGTTAGGTTGGCAGGTTGGTCCCCCCTCCTCCCTCCTTTGCTTCACCCCCCTCCGGTGCTGCGCTGCCGCTGTGTCCCCCCCTCCGGGGTTCCCATGGGGGCGTTTAGGGCCCTTGGCTGTCCCCCTCCTCCTTGCCTCGTGCGCTGGGTCGTTTGGGATAGATTGGCGGCCGCCATTTTCTTGTGGCCGGCAGCATGGTTTGGCCTCGGGATGCCCGGCAGCCATTTTGGCGTAGTCGCAGCGCTCTGGGGTGGGGTTGTGGCCTCTAGTGTGCAGCGGCAGCCATTTTTTTGGACTATGCACATGTTACATAGTTAGTCAGGTTGAAAAAAGACACAAGTCCATCCAGTTCAACCAAAAAAAAAAAAAAAAAAATGTATATACACATATATATATATATATATATAT
>BLSH010240563.1:274477-311054 GCA_018402905.1 Glandirana rugosa
AACGTGAAGTCAACGGTAAATCCGACGTAAGTGTACACGTGTTAAGATTTACACGTCGTTGGGTGTGTCTTTTACCTGCGAAACGGCGCGTAAAGTTTTTACACGCAGGGTGAATGTAAAGGTACCCTAGCATCTGTCTTGAGATCATGAAATTTACTTATCATCGGTACTGTGTTTATAGAACACCAACATTATTCGGCACGGGAAATAATATCCATAAATTTAGTACTAATTGATGATAATATTGAAATAATAGTTCATATTTTGAAACTATTTAGGTTATTTACATATAGAATTTATATTAGATACTTGTGTATATAAGATTGAACCGAAAATTTCGAGTTCAATTATAATTTAATATATTGGAGTTTGTGTTAGATATGTGGTCGGAGTACATAATTACTCTGACCGTGTGGGGGGGGGGGGGGTCCGGGGGGGGGGGGGGGTGTGCCAGTCTCATTAATACATGAGGCTGGTGTATAGATTGTGTTTGAGGTTATATAATTTAATATTAACTTGAGCTTTAAAAGCCAAGTTAGAATATATGTGTTCATAGATTATATTTAAGATATACATTTATTGGATTTATCAAAGTTTTATACTTGATAATAAAGTTATAATAGTAGTTAATCATGATTTAAATACCTATAATAAAGGGCACGGCTTATTACAACCACAAGATATTTGTGTCATGGCTACTATTCATTTAAAGTACTAGAGTTCTGTCTACGATCCCATGGAAATGTAAGTGGGACGCACATTTTTGAAATGCGCGGCAAAGCGTCCATTTTCTGTGTGGGTTGCTGCACATTTAGAATTGTGCACATGTGAATGCAGCCTAAATGGCAACTGAAGTGCAACACACGTTTTCGATACGCACAGCAAAGCACATGTTTTCTGTGCAAGTTTGCGTGCATTCTGAAGCGCACAGATGCTAACGCAGCCTAAATGGCAACGCATGTTTACATACATTTTCCAAACGCACAACTAAGCACATGGTTTCTGTGCAAGTCTCAGTGCGTTCTGAAATGTGCATATGCAAACACAACCTAAATGACAAAGCAAGCATGGCACTCATTTCTGCACTTTTTAAAACACCCATCAAAGCACACATTTTCTTTATGAATTGTGCTTTTAGAAACACGCAGATGTGAATGTGTGGATTTCGAAAACCTGGGGGTGCCACGCGTTTAGAAACACACGGATGTGAATGCAGCCTTTTTTTTAATGCCTGCTTGCTGCACATTTCTGAAACATGGAAAAGCGCACATTTTCTGTGCGGATGCTGCGTGTATGGAAGTGAACAGATGTGAATACAGGCTAATTGTTGTTACTGACACCCCAATGGTGGTTATAGCAGACATGCATTTTCCTGCATGACAAAATGTGCTACAAACACTCTAAAATGTGTGACGCTCCATGGGATTGTAAGCGGTAGGCATTACTTATTCTTATAACATATAATAAATAAAAGACCCGACTACTTTCTTGGATGAATAAACGGCCGTGGCTTTTATTATAGGTTTTCAATTACAAATAACCATTAGTAAATACTTTTAATCTTATAATAAAATAACCACATATTTAAAACATGGTCCAGCCACTATGGCTCAGGCCTACCAATTCATTCCTTCAGCAACTATTATTTCATTCCCCCCTTACCCCCTTTTTTTTGGGGGGGGGGGGTTAAGGGGTCCCACCTCATAATAAGCCGCGACAAGGGATGGGAGGGCGGGGAGCTGTCCTGTTAACTCCTTCAGGCGACTGGCCACAAAATAATCCCTGACCCCCTTTTTATAGGGGTCCCTAGTGTTTCTGGAATATTCCCTGGGGTCATATCACCTTATTTGACCTATCCTGAACTGACCTTTACCTTTCTGGAATATTCTCTGGGTCACCCGACTTCGCTGGCCTATCCCTGGCCTTCCCTTTTTTCAAACCTTTTGGGGTGCTTGAAACTGCTACCGCCTCAATCCCATGAGGAATAGGGGGGGCCTTGAAACCGCCCCCCTTTTTCCCTTATATGGGATTGTAAGCTGTAGGCATAACTTATTCTTATAACATATAATAAATAAAAGACCCGACTACTTACTTGGATGAATAAACGGCCGCGGCTTTTATTATAGGTTTTCAATTACAAAAAACCATTAGTAATACTTTTAATCTTATAAAATAACCACATATTTAAAACATGGCCCAGCAACTACGGTTTGGCTCAGGCCTACCAATTCATTCGTTCAGCAATTATTATTTCATTCCCCCAAACGACAGGCAGGGTGGCTGTCATCCTGACCGTCACCTAAGCCCCAGCCTGCGGCTCGTTTTATACAGGTCTGGAAATCCAAGTTCAGAATGTCTAAACCATCTGTCAATCTGTTGGACAGATGAATACCATCATCCCTATAAAGGCCTGGCAAACCTCCCTCTAATTCCACATGTCTGAACGTGAATCCTATGGGGGGGGGGAGCTAAAAATTTGTTGATATTCCTTTTGATTTGCTTCTGAATTTTTTCGAAAGGTCTCAAGAGGAATGAATCGAGCCAGCAAAGTCTCTGGACAATCTCCAAAAATAACACTACTGTTTTTGGGGAAACTAAGTGTATCTGCTGAATAGCATGTTGAATGCCAAAGATCAAGTCTAACGTCTTAACTTGTCCAATATCATTACCTCCCAAGTGAATAATTATAACATCAGGTTTAGGCCAACTATTAGCCAATCTCCCTAACTCAAAATGCAATTCGCTCCAACTCATTCCTCTCCGACCACTCCAAAAAACCTGAAATAACTCCGGATCCAGACTCAAATATGTTGAATATCTTCTGTATGCTGCTCTTTTCCACGCCCAAAATATGTAGGAGTGGCCGAGAATCTATGCAATAAACGCTTTTCCTGCAATATCAAACAAATTTGTTAGGACGAATATACAATTTATAGGACTGAGATCTCCATCTTCCCAATTGCTTAATCCTATCCTTTTTAAGAGCCGGTTCACACAGGGGTGATCCGACTTGCGGGGCGACTTTGCTAGGCGATTTGAAAGCAACTTCAGCGCGACTTTGGGCAACTTATAGCGCGAATTACAACACAACTTTATGCCATAACTTTGCTGTGGCCAGTCAGAGAAGGGAGGGAGGGGGCTGCCCTAAAACTGTTTAGATGGGGGATCCGACTTGGAGGCGACTTCCATTGATTTCTATGGGCACAAGTCGGATAGAAGTCACCTCGAAGTAGTACAAGAACCTTTTCTGAAGTCGGAGCGACTTCAGTAGTGTACATTTAGGCCACTCACATTCACTTCTATGGGATTTCACTTGGCGGGCGACTTGGAGTGACACAAGTCGCCTCCAAAGTCGCTGTAGTGTGAACCGGCTCTAAAACCCAGTTTTGCCGCCTCCGTAGCTGCTCCAATTCTAAAAGAATGCGAGGAGAAGTGCAGACCACTCAGATTTAAAGATGATAGACATTTTATTCAGAACAGAATTAAATTGAAATCTTGTCATCTGTAAACCATCTATGTGTATAAATAATTGTCCTTGCTTATTGGGTCTAAAATTTTAGATATTGTTGCAACAATGAAACCGGGCAAATAACAGGATTTGGGCAGTCTTTAAATAAATCCATTGGCCTTTTCCTAATCTGTCAGTCTTACTTTTGGGAAGAAAAATCCTAACTTGACCCTCTTTCATAACTATATTCCTAATTTGTAACCAGTCTCCACTGATTCTTTAGGCTGCTACTACTTCTGACAGGCGAAAAGCTCCAAAGAACAATAGAGAAAATACTGCTTTGAACATAACAGCTTCATATGACGAGTAACATACTGCTTGGGCAATACCACATGTCTTTTGCAATATATCCAGAGTGATTGGGGGATCTATTATCCATCTCTAAATTTACCTTTTTGTAACCTTTCATTGCCTGTTTAACTGAAAAGAAGTTACAGCACACTGGCAATGAATTTAATTTAAGGAAGAATGAAATTCCCGATAATATCTTATTAATATGAGACCAAGCGTAATACTTGGCCATCAAATTATTAAGAAAAAGCAAAACAATTGGCTCCGACACAGAGAGAATATCCCATCCGTTATCCCTTAAAAAGCTTATCCATAACATCCACGACGACACGTAACTTAACCAAGTGGATTGAGCTATAGAGTAGAGTATTGTATGTGAGATGACAATAAATCAGCTCCCACAGCTGTTGAGGGCATGGAACTCCACAAATATCTGCTTCTGGCATCAGGGAGAAGAAACTATCCATCTGGAATCGAGAAAGGGAGTCTGCCAGCTTATTCTCTTTCCCTGGAACATAACAAGCTTTTATCCATATGTTTAAACATTTAAAAACTAAGTGTCTCAGTAGCTTAATGACGGGTAGATTTCGATGATAGGCAATTAATAGCATATAACACTCTCTTATTGTCTGTATTTACCATCAGACATTTCTCCTTAAAGTATTAACCCCAAATCTCAATTGCTACAATTATTGGAAATCATTCCAATAAAACTATATTTTTACAAAGGTCTTTAGTATACCAATCCCCGGGCCAAGCATCGGCACACCAGTGTGTATTCCATATTGCGGCAAAACCCCTAGATCCTGCCGAATCCGTATATAGTGAAAATTTCTCTGTTGTTATGAACTCTTTTTGCCAAATAGTTCTTTCATTATAATTTTCTAGGAAACTTAACCACACTAACATGTCTTCTTTTGTTTCTGATGTCAACCTGATGTGGGATAATAAGAACATATTGCTGAAAAAACACAGAGTGATGTTAGGCAATCCTCTGAATCTGCTGGACCAAAAAATAAAAAATTATCCAGGTAATGTAAAATACATTTTGAACCCGTTTCTACTGATATTACCCACTCTATAAAGGAAGCACATTTTTCAAAATAATAACAAGCCAGAGAACATTCCATTGGTAAGCATTTATCCACAAAAAATGTATTATTAAAATAAATGCCCAATGAGTTAAAACACTGGATGAATATGAAGCAGCCTGAAAGCTGACTTTACGTCTCCTTTCGCCAGCAATGCTCCTCCTTTGGTCATTCAACGATGAACCATATGGATATGATAAATGTTGTATTAGCCTATATTCATTAGGGCTTTTTTTTGGTATAATCCCAATAGGAGAAATACGAATATTTTTAAACGGAGGTGTATCAAATGGACCTGCAATCCTGTTTAAAATGATTTATTTTTTTAAAATTTAGCTTCCACTACATTGGGAAGTTTCTTAACTGATGGCAAGTTAACTATAATTTTACAACCCTTTCCCGTAAATTTGGGTAACAAGAGACCTCTGGAAAAACATTCAATTAGCATTGCTGCCGTCTGTTGATCTGGATAACCCATGAGCCAGGGAAGCATGTTTCCCAGTATCACTGATGTTCTGGCTTTTGTAAGCTGTATGTTCTCTGGCTGGCTGTGCTGATGTTGCTGCTGTTTTCCAAAAAGATTTCGTTACGGGATGTGCACCAGCACAGAATGCGCAATCATGTTTATACCTGCACAAATTCATCCACTTACACAGACTATCATTATATGCAAAGCATACACCTTTCTTGTAACCTGTGCTCGTAGATGTAATACCCAAAGAGGCTGGGGGAGGGGTAGTAGGTTGTCTAGGGGGCAAGAACAAGTTAAGCCATAATCCTACGCCCTTACTCCCCCATTTGAGTGTAGGATAAATGCTTAGTTTTTGTTTGAATGACTTATCATACAAAAACCATGCATAACCTCCAAAATAACGATAAGCCTCCAATATTATGTCAATATGTTGGAACAATCCCATACTGTTCTCAGGATATTTTTCACACAATACACTGGAATAGATACAGAAAGATTGAAGCCAATTATTGAATGACTTTGTTATGGGTCTCCTCCTTTCCTCTTCCATTTTTTCTTCCTTGTCTGATTTATATATAAAATCTTTTGTGTAAGGTAATAATGATAGATCAATAAATTCCCCTCTCCAAATCTTTTCTTTAACGCTAGAGGAAAGATGGAAACCCAGAGGTGACATCACACAAGGCATAATTTCTTTACCACGTGCAGCAGGGATAAATGACAACCTTTCAGTATGCTGAGCCACAGGATCACTATGTTTACCTGCTTCTGCTGGCTTGGACTGTGCTGAAAAGGAAACTGGAGAGGTTAACACATTTTCCCTACCAGAAGGATCCCAGACTGCAGCCACCTCATTTGTGATTAAATTCACATTGGCACATGAGGAAGAAGACATTTCAGTTATCATCTTATTGATATGTGCAGATAAGTCAGACAACATTTGCAAGTGATTGTACTCACCCTAAGTTCTGTTGATGCTGCTTTCTCCTGTGGTTGATCTGAGCACACCACTGGAATTATTTGTGCAGCTGCCCACAATTGGGATGCTGAGCTGCTGAGCCTCCTTGTGCGGTCTGGCTTCTCCACTGTGAGTCTAGAGGATGCACCCGCCCACCCTGTCACAGACAGTGATTTTTCGGCTTCTGTCAGCGTTCTCGGTTGCTTGGGCGATGCCTCTTCCCTCATCCCTGTCACTCTCCGCAAGCTCTGCACACTGCTGCGTGCTCTGTCCACCTCTCTGCTCCTTGCCACTCTCTTCTTTAGTAGGGGCGTTCTGGATGCCGCTTTTGCTGTGGCTGGGGGCGGAGGGGGGCTGTAGCTTCGGCGCCGAATACGCCTCCTCTTCTCCATATGGCCGACGCCTCCCTGCCGTCTGTCATGACAATGAACTGGATCCGGATCTTTCACCTCCTTGTCTTCTTCCTCTTCATGCCATATGTCCTCCGTCCCTCTCTGCGGCTCCGGTCTCTTCTCTGCGTATGATCCGGCGGGTTCTCCCTCCGATGGCGCTCCGCTTCTTGAAGGTAGGGACAGGCATCGCTTCAGCCATTCATCATCTTCGGCTCCTGCCCGCTCCAGTAGTTGCCTCAGGAGTGTCTTCATGCCACTAAAAAGGGTTAACAGGGACAGAGTATTATAGCTCAGAGCTGTCCTGTTAACTCCTTCAGGCGACTGGCCACAAAGTAATACCGGACCCCCTTTTTATAGGGGTCTCTAGTGTTTTTGGAATATTCCCTGGGGTCATATGACCTTATTTGACCTATCCTGAACTGACCTTTACCTTTCTGGAATATTCTCTCGGTCACCTGACTTTGCTGGCCTATCCCTGACCTTCCCTTTTTTCAAACCTTTTGGGGTGCTTGAAACTGCCACCGCCTCAATCCCATGAGGAAAAGGGGGGCCTTGAAACCGGCTTTACCCCCCTTTTTTCCATTATATGACTGAAAAAGGTTTTTAAGCTACTTTGGGGCGTTTGTTCCGCGCAGGGCAGCCCATCTAAGTGAATGGCCCTATGTATGATGCAGGTTTAGACGCAAAAATGCGCAATAAAGTGAGTGGGAACATGCATTTCCGCTACGTTTAAGTGTGAATAGCATGTGATAGGAAGGAAGTTTTTAGGCAGCAAAGAGGAGAGGGTTAAAAAAAAAGATCCTTTTTTTCACTTGAAAATAATGGCACCCGAACCTGCGTTTTGTGATTGTAGCGTGTTTTGAGATCACTGGCAGAATCGCAGCGATAAGGTGTGAATGAAGCCTCATGAAACAGACATTGAAGCTTGATTTGGCTGCTCAGCATGCACTTGTACTGAGCACCCAAGTGCTTCCATGTGTGAAGGTAACCTGAAGGAATAAAGTTGTTTTTTTCTCATTGGGGCTGGCGCCTTTACCCACTCAGCTTCTGCTGACTGTTAAAGTGGTTGTCAAGTCATGACAACCACTTTAAACTACAGGTAAGCCTATATTCAGGCTTACCTGTAGGTCCCAGAATAAATCCCCTAAACTTGCACCGTTTAAGAGATATTCCCTGTATTTGCATGTGCCGACGTCATCGGCACATGCGCATCGAAGAAACAGCTCCACTGGACCGTTTCTTCACGAAGTGTACCGTAAATGACGGCTCCCGTGCGCATGTGCGGGAGTGAAGTCAGCACGGCTCCTGCCAATAAGAGCGCTGGAGTCCGCGCTGTAATTGTTCAGCGCCCGGGATCCCGGAAGACGGACTCAGCATGTCGCCTGTCACAGCAGTGCTCAGGGACCGCTGCTACAGCGTCGATCTAAAGTAAGCATTTCATAATGAGCTAGTATGCGATGCAGGTGTCTTGCAGGTGTTTTTTTTTTTTTTTTAACTTGACAACCACTATAAGAGAGCCTGACGCTCCTCTTTCCTGATGACCACCCAGTTGGTCCTCATCCCGCTTCAAGGTCTCTCCCCTTCCTGCTAGCCCCTGAGTGCGGTGCTGGAGACAGGCAGGCAGGCAGAAGAGTAGGAGATAAACCGCAATTTTAAAACCTTATTTAAATATGGTTTTGGTTAAAATGATTATGTTTTTATCAGGACAAGTAGATTGGGACCTAGGTTTAGTACCTTGGACAAGTGTTTTTTTTTTAAAAGATTGCCACACCCCATATCCAGTATATATATAATTTTAAGATGATGGAGGGCATCAGCAGGTAAAGCTAGTTAACTATGCAAGTAGCCAGGCGGGTCCCAAAAATAACCATCCTAATCTATATATACAATACAAAGGGGTTCCAGCAGTGAGTGAGTATAGACGTATAGCCAGTAAATTGTACATGTATTGCAATATATGGTAACTAAGAATCCCCATTTTATAAGCAAGAGTTTGTTATAGGAAAGGGTTAAAGTGGTTGTCAAGGGAATAAAAAAAAAAAACCACCTGCAAGACAAAGGCATAACGAGCTAGTATGCCTCAAATACTAGCTCATTATGAAATACTTACCTTAGATCGACACTGTTGCAGTGGTCCCCGAGCACTGCTGTGACTGGCGTCATGTTGAGTGTATCTTCTTCCGGGAATCGCGGACTCCGGTCAATCACAGCTCAGAGCCGCGCTGACGTCACTCCTGCTCATCCGCATGGGAGCCATCATTTACGGCACATTTAGTGAAGAAACAGCCCAGTCAGGCTGTTTCTTCACTGCGCATGTGCCAATGACGTTGGTACATGTATCTATACTGTATATCGGTTTAGGAGATATGCAGGGCACCTACAGGTAAGCCTTACTGTAGGCTTACCTGTAAGTTAAAGTGGTTGTCATGAGTTGACAACCACTTTAACAAGTGGTAACACCTACTTAGTTTCTCATGTGTTGTATATATGGAGCTATTTGGACCTGAGCATTCATTTTCCTTTTTCTACTGCATGGTTCGGGTTGGTAACTATAAAGGGCAGGGATGCCTGAAGTTGCTAATTTACTGGCTATACATTTATATGCCCTCTGTATTTTTATACACACACACAGCATGACAAGATACAACTTTATGTATGCCAATATGGCTTAGGTCTCGTTCACACAGAACTTATCAATGTGTGCTCCGTGTGAGGGCCATGTCTACCCATATGGTGATGCACAGGTGTACCACTGGTTGCTTTCAGGGCTGTGCACCTGTCCGTTTGGAAGCAGTGTCTGTGGACATCAATGGTACTACCTGAACAGGGATGCACATAACACCTGTGCGGGTAAACCAGGTCCTCACACAGAGCATGCATAGATACACCCTCTGTGTACAAGGCCTTGATGAATATCAGTTGACATTCTATGAGCCATATCTGGAGAAACAGAATGTTCTTTAGTGATTTTGAGATCAGATTACGTAATTCTGATATTGTTATCTATATATATATATATATATATATATATATATATATATATATATATCTTCTGATATTGTTATATGGGTTTCTAATTAATTTATATTTGTGATCAAACACCCCAAGAAATGAGTTCTCCTTGTGCATAGTTCCAGATACTTCCACAGTATGCCATGATTGTTGTGATCACTCCCTATTCCTGTGTCATTAAAACTTCAATATTAGTTAGTATGTTTCGAAAGGAGATATTGTCAACTTTCTTCTTCAGGGGGAATTGAGCATTACAAAAAACTATTCTAGAAAACAATAGTGGTGTATTATTATAGAGTAAATTAATATTCATAAAATGTAATACAAGCCAACAAATTGTAGCATTGGTATATGTAACATGCATGTCAACAGTAATCAATATAATACAGGGGATAAAAACATGTGTCTGCATGGGGGTTAACACATAAAGCTGGGGTTGCTTACCCTAATGTATGAGAGTAGATCTATATAATGAGCATACTACCAGAGTGTCAATTGGCCCACATCAGTGGATATAGGGGTACAATACACGGTATTAAGAACTGGGGTATGTAAACTTTTGATCAGGGTCATTTGTGTAGTTTCTGTTGTAATTATGATTTAAAAAGAGTAAAACACAGTTGATTGATAATTGCTTCAGCTAAACACTAACGTATGAGTGAAAGAAACGTTTTTGTGTTATCATTCATATTCTCTGAAAAATGGCCAAGAAATCATAAATTCTGCCAGGGTATGTAAACTTATGAGCACAACCGTATAATTTCTTTTATTTACTATACAAATCATATTTTTTCTCCTTTAACATAAATGGCATTAGGGATGATCATATTATATATATTTTTTAAATTCTTATATATAACAGAATTATTTGAAAAAAAATATAATAGTAAGTAACTTTTTAAAATGCCAAAACAAATTTATGATGTGTATAATATGTAATTGCAAATAGTAGTATAGGCAAAAGTTACATGACTGTACTTCATATTGTGATCGCCAATAGACAGTAGCTGCTGAATTGTAATATATGGACACTTACCTGTCCAGGGAGCCTGCGATGTCTGCACCCCTGCCGATTTTTGGATCAGCTGTCGGTTGCTGCCGCCGCCATGACCAGTATTGCAAACTGGCATTGAAGCCTTTCGGATTTACAGGTGGCTCCCAACTGCGCATGTGCAAATTGCACTGTGCTCTCTAAATGTCATGAGGGAAGGGGGAGGGAGGGTCTAACTTATGTACCTCGCTGCGGCCATGACAGACGGAAGTGGGATCGGGTACCTGTCAAAAACAGGTATCACCCCCGAAAGGTGGCAAATGTGTCAGCTGAGGAGGGGGGCAGATAAGTGGAGCTCAAACTCCACTTGGAGCCTTGCAACTTCACAGCAGGTTCCCTAATGTGCATGCGTGAAGCATGTTGTGCTTTATCATGCTGCAGGTAAAGGAGGAAGGGGAGGCGAACTTCCGGATACACCATTTCTCACGCCAACGGTGGATAACGTTGACTATGTAGTGGGGTTGAGGAAGCAAGGCAGTTGATCTTATGCTGCTGTTTGGTACTCTGATTTAAAGAGGAGGTCCGGACTGGGAAAAAAATCAAAGTCCGCAGCTACAAATACTGTATGGACACTTACCTGTCCAGGGAGCCCGCGATGTTTGCACTTGAAGCCGATCTTCAGATTTTTTTTTGTTTTTACTACAGAGACAAATGTTGCTTGATGAAATACGGTCCCAATATCCAGATCCAGAAAACGATCCAGCATTTCTATGTAATCCACTACAAAACAGTTCAATGCTTCAAATCAACAGAAAGTCAAGAGGAAGGGGACAGAGATTGGCTTGGTAATACCAAATGATGTAAGTGTGGAAAATGCATTCCAATGGCGACTCCTGTTGAATCGTTGTGCTGCCAGGAAATCACAGAGGTGGCCGGCAGCATACTAGAGGGTGTGGAGTGCATTCCCAGTCTGGAAGTTTCCAAAATTTTAGCATTAACTAACAAAATGTACAATTCCATAACATCAGCCTGCATCTTGAAGGTCCCCATCCTGTCAATCCTGACACCAGGTATAGATTGAACATCAAATTTATTACTGAAAATCTATTTCATTTTTTGTATAACCTAATTGAAAAAATAATTAAAAAATACAAAAATAGATTATTGGTGTTAGTGTAAATTAAATGAAAAAAATAAAATAAAATATATATATATATATATATATATATGTATATATAATTAATATTCACAGGGACGTTGTACTGCCTTTGCACATCTTGGTCTTTTCATGTATGGTGGTTCCACGAGCCGACACACAGCTCTTTGTGTCCATTCAGACACAGAGCAGCATCTCGGCACGCACACCCACTATAATTATTTGATCACCGACTTTGATTGACTGCAGTGGTAGCCAATTGCACACGCTGCATGTCTCTGCCAAATAGAAGGGAGAGTCCTGGGCAACCTAGTCTCTTGATCAGCATCACTTTATTGAGATGGTATTGTGTGATTAGTAGGGTTTCTGCATCACAAAGCATCACTTTTTAACGTAATGGTTAAGATTTACTCAGATAGTAAAGTGATTATTCCTTAATAAAATAAATTATCAATGTGAATTACATAAAGAAAATTTAAATCTAAAACATATTTCTTAAAATATTAATGTGTGTTTTGTGGGTGTGTGTGTGTGTGTTCATGAAATTAATAAAAATTAAAAATCACTTTTACATTTAAAAGGCTTTTATGACATGTGGTTTAAAATAATAAAAAAACTTTTTTTCAGATGTGAATGATTAACCTATGCAAACAAAATTTTTGAAAGTGTTTACTCAATGAATACAATTTTATATGGCTTGATTAGGGCATTAAAAAATAATTAATAAACGTAAAAAATGGCATGCAATATTTATGAATGTTTATATGTTCTATTTTATGAGCTATTAAACATATTAGTATTGTCATACAAGTCTAAAGTAATAGTTTATTTCGACAACCAGTTAACATAAATAAATGCTCAATTGTATACTGATTTTTTTTTATGTAACAGTGTTGTTATTTTATTTTAAAAATTTTTAGATGATTTTGTAAGACAGCGCACAGAACATTTATAGCCATCCCATCTTGTGCTGTTAATGCAGTACAAAATGCTTTTCCTGATCCTAATGCTTTGTATGTAGGATTGATGTCTTCTAATGACGCCTCAGAAATGGCCTTAGAGTAACATTAATTTTTCATTTTTTTAATGTAATTTTTTTTAAAAATGTAATATATTATTTTATTATTGCAAATATGTCAAAAACGTTGTTTAAAAAAAAAGGAGGCATAGAGAGAGAGAGAGAGAGAGTAAAAAACAAAACAGAAAGGGAGGCGCGCAGACCTAGTGCATTACCATAAAAATTTATTAGAATTGTAAAAAAGTTGAAAAATGAATACTCACAAAACCACAATGTGGTAACACAAAGCCATAAAACCAAAGTGAGATGATGCAAATGGGTAGATGAGAGAGCACAAGGTGGGGTAACAGCTGACGCGTTTCAGGGGCGCACCCCCTACCTCAGAGCTGTGCTAGTCTGGGCTGCCAGACCGAGTGGTATATATACATAAAATGACCAGGAGAGACTGAAAGTTCAATCACCTTGCAGACTGGTCAGTTACCAATCATTCACTTGACCAATTAATTTGGGGAGGGTGCACATAAATACACAGGAGCAACACACACACAAAAATAAAAATATTAAAAAATTATTATTGTATATTAAATTGCTATTGATTGAATTAAAAGGAGAAATCTCAGTCTCCTCCATCTTTTTTATTGGGGGGCACACCGACGGGGGGCATTAATCGGAGGAAAAGGTCAGCAGAAAAACCAGACGAGGAAAACCAAAAAAAAGGGAAAAAGTGACCTTGTTACACGACACCATCAAAATCTATAACATCTCCTACAACCTTTAGTTGACCTCAACAGATTTACACGCAATCTTACCCTCAAACGATACTTTGCCATGAAAGAAGGGACTGAGAGTACAGATAGAGCTTCAGACCCCCCCCAGAGTCTACCAGTGAGAATCAAGACTGTGGAGCATTGGCAAGACTCGAGGAGTTGTGGTCCGAAGGGGCACATGACCCAGATATGCCTGTAATAGGGCTTCCCTCCAGTGCCGCTTGTATGGCCCCTGTGGCCCACACCCATTTTAGGCCCAAATCAGTTTTTCATCCGCACTGGGCCAAAGGCAAGTTCATCTCCACTTATTATGATCTAGTATATTCCGAAATGGTCAAACTCTGCAGTGACACCACAGGTGGTCACTCACCTACTATGTCCTTAGAGGAAAAAAGAGTTTTGGACTCTGTCGTTATTAGGCAATCAGACAAATGAGGTAGTCTGGTTATCCAGGACCGACAAGATTACTTGAAAGAAGCAAGAAGGCTCCTAGAGGATGCAAACACATATGAGAAGCTGAAGGGTGACCTGGTAAGCTTATATAAGCAGGAGTTGAAAACTCTATTGGACCATTTCTATATGTTAGGAGTCCTATCCAAGCACGAATGGCAATTTTTGTATCGTCCTTACCCATTGACACCATTCTTATACCACATCCCTAAGATTCATAAGGATGTAAACAACCCTCCTGGCCGGCCTATCATTTCTGGCATTGATAGCCTCATAGACCATTTCCTGCAAGAACTAGTTCTCCAGCTCCCCTCTTATGTTCGTGACTCTGGCCACATGCTGGAGATTTTGACCCATTACCAATGGCAAACCGGCTACCGCTGGCTGTCCTTGGATGTGGCTTCTCTGTACACATCTATCCAACACCAGTTTGGCCTGCAGGCTGTGCAATACTTTCTGGCACGTGAGAACCATCTATATCCACAACAGTCTTCTTTCATTCTACGGAGCATCGAGTACACCTTGACACACAATTACTTTGTGTTTCAGGAAGAGTACTATAGACAAATCAAGGGCACAGCTATGGGGGCCAGGTTCGCCCCGAGTTATGCCAACCTCTTCATGGGATACTGGGAGCATTTCCACATTTGGTCCAATAATCCCTTCGGGGCAAATCTGGTCTTGTATGCTCGTCACATTGATGATATCTTGATTATCTGGGATGGCACCGATACCCAGTTAGCACTTCCTGACACACTGTCTGAATAATCCCTTTGGGATTGAGTTCACTCATGTCTTGGACAGCCAAAAGTTAGTATTTTTGGATTTGGAGCTGATGGTGGATGACGAACTTCGGATCTTCTCTCGAACGCACTTCAAGCCAACAGCTGGGAATTCTTATCTCCACGCCAGGAGTCACCATCACCCGAGATGGATAAAGAATGTACCGTTAGGGCAGTTTTGCCGGCTTCAAAGAACCTGTTCCCGTTTATCGGATTATGATGAACAAAGTGGAGTATTAAGAAGGACGTTTTTGGAGAAAGGGTATGACCAGACTACTATTGAGGATGCCTATAGCAAGTATTGGCAGAAATACCTACAGGTCATGGATGCAGACGATAAGTCTCCGGAGAAGACGTCCGAGAGTTGGGATTCGCGTCAACGTCCAGAATTCTCATTCAACACCAGGTTCACTAATAAGGCATTCCCGATTAAACGCATTATAGAAAAATACTGGGGTATCCTACATCGGGACCACTGCCTGAGTAAAGTCCTCCCCAAACGCCCTACGGTCATCTTCCGCAGACCCAAGAACTTGAGGGGCTATATCGCACCTAGCAGAATTCGCCCACAAAAACCAGTCGCTCATCAGAACTGGAGTGGGCTCTTTGACCAAAAGGGCAGCTATAGATGTGGAGTTCCTAACTGTGGGGCATGCCAATACATGTGGCACAGAAAGAAGGAGGTTGTGGGCGTGGATGGCCAAACCCATGCCATCGGTCAATTCATCAATTGTGGCTCAGAGTTTGTGGTATATTGCCTATTATGCCCCTGTGGTTTGATGTATGTGGGTCGCACTACTTGCACTCTAAGGACACGGTTCGGGGAACACAAAAGGAATATACTGAAGGGTTTTGACAAACATTTGTTACCCCTGCATTTTTTAAACAGTCATAATCAGAACCTCTCTGGCTTAAGACTCTTTGTTATGAGAGAGGATGTAGATGTTGGGCGGAGATTCCGCAAGCTATGCAGGAGGGAATCCTTTTGGATCCACTGTTTGGGGGCCTTAGCACCGAAAGGTCTCAACATAGGGCTAGATGTCCAGACCCTAATGTAATAGCCCAGCTCTGCATATGCATCTCGGTTTCAGGCCTCCATTACCATGTCCCTGTGTCATCCTTGTTATCTTCATCAACAGTGCCCTTGGGTTATACCCACCAGGTATGTTCCCTGTTGTGTCCTCTTGGTTATCTCCTTGGTATTAGTCCTTTAATCCCTGAGCGGTTAGGGCAGACAGTGAGTTGTCAGTAGGGCTTGCCCATCTCCCTGCCCTGGCCTAGGGATTCCCTTACCCAACCTCTACCTGGCTCTTCCTCGTTGTGGTTTCCCTGGTAACAGGAGTAACCTTTTGAGTGTACTTATTTACTTAGTCCTCACCATTTCTTTGGAATAAGGTCAATAGATGAACAACTAAAGAATAATTCCAAACCAAACTACACTTGTTCTAATATGTACTGCAAGAAATTTATTTCCACATGTTTATTCATTTTTTTTTATCATTATTATTATTATTGTTGTTTTTTATTATTATTATTATTATTATTATTACTATTTTTTGTGTTTATATATCTAAGAAGACAGAATTTACACGAATGTACATATATATATATATATAAGTGTGGCAGTATTTATTACCGCCCAACTGCAGTTAACAATTTCTAACATTTTATAGAATTGCATCAGCATGTTCAATGCAACCAGTATCCGTACTAGTATTTATTATTCATTTTTTTCCCCCTAAAGTATTGCAATTAATTAATTTGTTTTTATTTATTGATTATCCATTGTCTGTTTATTTTTGTAGTTCAATTTAATTTGCTTTGCCGTTTAACATCCAAATATTTCTTAGGAATTGTTAATTTTATATATTATATATCTATATATTATCCACCCCTGCATTTTTATATATTGTATTTTTATATATTGCATATTTTTTGTATTTTTAATATATATATTGTATTTGCTTTGGCAGACATCTGTCAGATGTTTGTTTAACTTGTCTTGGTACTTCCAGACTGACGGCCAGTTTGTTCAATCCTCTTGTTTCCATGAGGATGTCTTTTTTGGGTGCACAGACAGCATGCAGGTGATGCAATTTCCAGTGGATCTGACATCACCTGCAATGCCCCTTGGAGCAATCTGTACATTGCTATGGTGGCCGTTTTGACGGCCCCATTATGAGGAGACACTATGAGGGGGACCGAGATGAGGGATGCCTTATTCCCTGCTATGGAGTCTTGTTGCAGTTTTACCTTCAGGACTGGAGCAGCACTTCCGGCCCCCCCTCCCACTTCCTGTGTCTCTATACAAGGGACTTGCCACAGAGTGGATGGTAGTCACACACCTGAATAAGTGAATATTCCTTCTTTTTGGTGCCAGAGAAAATTGAGTACTGTCCGTGATACTTTTTTTATTTGCACTAACATAAAATTTTTCAGGACAAGCTTTCGGGGTATCTCCCCTTCTTCAAGGTCCAAGCAGTACTGCTTGGACCTTGAAGAAGGGGAGATACCCCGAAAGCTTGTCCTGAAAAATGTTATGTTAGTGCAAATAAAAAAAGTATCACGGACAGTACTCAGTTTTCTCTGGCACTATTGCACTAATACGGCTACAATCACTTCTTTTTGGTGCACATGTTTTTGGGCAAGATACTTTACATATGAGAAAGATTTATCCTTTTAATTCAATCAATACCAATTTAATATACAATAATATTTTTTTTTAATAATTTTTTGTTTTTGTGTGTTGCTTCTGTGTATTTCTGTGCACCCTCCCCAAATTAATTGGTTAAGTGAATGATTGGTAACTGACCAATTTGCAAGGTGATTGATCTTTCAGTCTCTCCTGGTCATTTTATGTATATCTACCACTCGGTCTGGCAGCCCAGACTAGCACAGCTCTGAGGAAGGGGGTGCGCCCCCGAAACGCTTCAGCTGTTACCCCACCTTGTGCTCTTTCATCTACCCATTTGCATCATCTCACTTTGGTTTTATGGCTTTGTGTTACCACATTGTGGTTTTGTGAGTATTCATTTTTAAACTTTTTTACAATTCTAATAAATTTTTATGGTAATACACTAGGTGTGCGCACCTCCCTTTCTGTTTTTTTTAGTATAATTCGGATCACCCTGTCCGAGGGGGGCAGCACACATTTGGGGTTTTATTCCTTGATGCTCCGGTTTCCTTTTACTCCGAAGGTCTTTTAGCGCTGGAAATGACTCTTTTCTTTTATAGAGAGAGTGAGAGAGAGTGTGGCAGAGAGAGTGAGAGGCAGAGAGAGAGAGTGAGGTAGAGAGAGGCAGAGAGAGTGAGTGAGAGGCAGCGAGTGTGAGAGGCAGAGAGAGAATACTTACATTAGGATGTTAAATACAATAACCCAAATGTGGATATCCTAGTTAGAGCTCGGGGTTCACACTTTTGCGAACACAGACACTGCATGTGATTCGCACAAGCACTACGGTGCCAACTGCATGCAATGTCTCTGCAATGCGAGTTCAGCCATAACTCATATTAGATTCATAGGAAAAAAGTGCAGGAACATTTTTTTTCCCGCACTGGACACGGATTACACTGCGATCTGTGAACCGATCTGGGGGTGTGGTTAAGATTGTATTGACACTTGAAGCAGAGGGCAGTGTGAACTGCCTGCAGGAGAGATGCGATGCGGGAACCGGTGCTGGAATTGCGCCGGTTCCCATATCGCATATGCGTGAACCTAGCCAGAAAGAAATAGTAAATTATTTTTCATTGACAATTCAATCAATCAAAAATGATTTACTTTTTTGGAGAGGATAGATACATATAAGGGCATAGATGTTAATATAGATATATAGCTATGGATATCCATAAAGCAATTGTGATATATATAAATTTATATCTTAAATGTATATCAATGTTAAATATATACAATTGTCTTACCTTGATCCACTACTGTTATCCTATTTTTTTTTAATTGTTCCCATATTGTAAAAAATTTTTTTCATGGTTATTTTTGTTCTTTTTGAAAAATAAATCCAATGCAAATGTTTAATAAGTGAATAAATTGGTGGTCTAAGTTTTTTCTTTTGGGTAACTAAGAATTTTTGTTTTATTTTGAAACCTACAAATTAAAAAAAAAAAAAAATGGGTATACATAAAATCGTAATAGCCAAATAATAAAATTGTTTATTAATCTAGTAAAAATTATTACAAAATATTGTTTTAATTTTACTCACCACACATTCATTTGTTCATATGTGGAAATCTAGTGCGGTGTTGCTCCACGGCAGTGGAGGTTGCCGATCTTCCTTCAGATGCTATATTTCGTGGCATCTCTTTGTATTTCCATGTTGACGAAACCGTGCCTTCAGTGATAATAATCATGTCCCCTAGAATGGGTATGAGATGATCTAAAGACATTTTTCATAAACATTTCTCACAATCCATTTTTACGGCTACGTGGAAACTCCAGGTTCATGCGTGGTATTTGTAGAGTTTCTCCAGTTTCCAATGGTTTTTCTATTATTGCTGGTTTTCTTATTAGGTTGTTTAGAAATAAAGCTGCTACTTTGGTCCTGGCCTCCATCGAATCATAACAATAGTGCATTAGCTTAGGTCTGTATTTGAGCATCATGCTATGGAAGGTCTCTAGTGCACCAGTCAGGCAAAAGTATGTTAAATGCGGTATGTCCTTCATAATTTGTGGATCATGAATAGAGTTGAGCGGACACCTGGATGTTCAAGTTCGTCGGGTTCGTCAGAACCTCGTAAAACCATTCGGGTTCGGCACCGAACTCGATCCGAACTTGACCCCGGGCACCGAACCCCATTGAAGTCAATGGTGACCCAAACTTTTGGGCACAAAAATGGCTGTAAAAAACTCATGGAAAGGGCTAGAAGGCTGCAAAAGGAAGCAAAATGGGGGCAAGAGTAGGACAAGTGCCCTGCAAACAAATGTGGATAGGGAAATAACTTAAAATCACATAAAAAAAAATAAAAATGGGAGAAGGAGGTGGATGTGAAGTAGGAGCCTAGAGGTTGGCTAGGCCGTGACCGTGGCAGTGTAGGTGGAAGTGGCGGTGGTGGAGGAGGAGGTAGCTAACACTGTTTTTTGTTTGTTTTGTTTTTTTTTAGAATTGGGGTAGCCCCCAAAATATTGAGACATATTCAAAAAAAAAAAAAAAAAAGGATACCAATGGCTCTGTGAGGCCGGTCCAAATGTCTATTGGGATCCATGCCTGGTTCATTTTAATACAGGTTAGCTTGTCCACATTGGCTGTAGACAGGCGGCTGCGCTTGTCTGTGATAATGCCCCCTGCCGTACTAAACACACGTTCAGACAATACACTGGCTGCAGGGCAGGCCAGCACCTCCAAGGCATAAAGGGCAAGCTCAGGCCATGTGGCCAATTTGGAGACCCAGAAGTTGAATGGGACAGACCCATCAGTCAGTACGTGTAGGCGTGTGCACACATACTGTTCCACCATGTTGCTGAAATGCTGCCTCCTGCTAAGACGTTGCCTATCAGCTGGTGGTGCTGTTTGTGGTGGCGTGCTGCTGACAAAGCTTTTTCACATTTCAGCCATGCTAACCCTGCCTTCTGAGATGCTGGCGATGCCACAGCTGCTTTGGTGGCCTCTTCCTCCTCCTCTGCCTTCGCCTTGTGCTTTCACTGAGCCACCGGTGTCATTTGGGAATGCCCTCAGCATCGCGTCTACAAAAGTGCGCTTGTAGTCGCGCATCTTCCGATCACGCTCCAGTGAGGGAATTAAGGATGGCACGTTGTCCTTGTAACGGGGATCCAGCAGGGTGGCCACCCAGTAATCACAAGTTAAGATGTGGGCAACTCAGCTGTCGTTGAGCAGGCACTGCAGCATGTAGTCGCTCATGTGTGCCAGGCTGCCCAGAGGCAAAGACAAGCTGTTCTCTGTGGGAGGTGCATCATCTGTGTCCTCCGTATTCCCCCAGCCACGCTCCAGTGATGCCCACAAGCTGCATTGGGTGCCACCCTGCCGTGAACACGGTTCCTCCTCCTCCTCGTCCTCCTCATCCTCCAGAACTGTCCCCTGGCTTGAAAATTATTGACCTGGCCTATGCTGGTGCAGGAACCCACCCTCCGAGCCACTTGTGAATGACTGGACTGATAACCGTGGAAATGACCCCTCTTCCTCCTGTGCCACATCCTCTTTCATAATCGCCCGAAGTGTTTTTTCAAGGAGACATAGAAGTGGGATAGTAATGCTGAGAACAGCCTCATCAGCACTGGTGATGTTGGTGGAGTACTCGAATCATCGCAATATGGTACGCAGGTCTTGCATGGAGGCCCACTCGGTGGTGAAGTGGTGCTGTTCCGCAGAGCGACTGACCCGTGCGTGCTGCAGCTGAAACTCCACTATTGCCTGCTGCTGCTCGCACAGTCTCTCCAGCATGTGCAAGGTGGAGTTCCACCTTGTGGGCACGTCGCTTAGGAGGCGGTGAGCGGGAAGGCTGAAGTTCCGCTGCAGCGCAGACAGGCGAGCAGCAGCAGGGTGAGAACTCCGAAAGCAGGCACAGGCAGCCCGCACTTTCTGCAGCA
This sequence comes from Glandirana rugosa, assembly GCA_018402905.1. Classification (NCBI taxonomy): domain Eukaryota; kingdom Metazoa; phylum Chordata; class Amphibia; order Anura; family Ranidae; genus Glandirana; species Glandirana rugosa. The sequence goes on from BLSH010240563.1 coordinate 295,919, forward strand.
GCTCTGACATATTCGGGTAGTTTTTTTTAGAAATTTTATGCACCACCAAATTCAGCACATGCAAGGGATGTGCGTCAATCCGGCTAGGCCCAGAGCTGCTACGAAATTTCGCCCATTATCGCACACCACCAGGCCGGGCTTTAGGCTCAGTGGCAACAACCACTCATCGGTCTGTTGTTCAATGCCCGTCCACAGCTGCTGCGCAGTGTGGGGTTTATCCCCCAAACATATACGTTTTAAAACAGTCTGCTGTCGTTTCCCCCTGGATGTGCTGAAGTTGGCGGTGAAGGTGTTAGGCTGAGCGGATGAGGAGGTGTAGAGGAGGAGGAAGCGCAGTAGGATGAGGAGGCAACAGGAGGCAAAGAGAAATGCCCTGCAATCCTGGGGGACGGAAGGACATGCGCCAAACGGCTAGCCGCCTCAGGCCCACCCGCCACTACATTTGCCCAGTGTGCAGTTAGCGAGATATAGCGTCCCTGCCCGTGCTTACTGGTCCACGTATCAGTGGTTATGTGGACCTTGCCACAGATGGCGTTGCACAGTGCACACTTGATCTCGTCCCCGACTTGTTTGTGCAGGGAAGGGATGGCCCGCCTGGAAAAGTAGTGGCGGCTGGGAACCACGTACTGTGGGACAGCCACTGCCATCAGGTTTTTAAAACGGTCCGTGTCCACCAGTCAGAATGACAGCATTTCAAAGGCCAGGAATTTTGAAATGCAGGCATTCAGGGCCAGGGCTTGCGGGTGGGTAGGGGGGTACTTCCTCTTTCTCTCCAGTGTTTGGGAGATAGAGAGCTGTAAGCTTCCATGGGACCATGTGGAAATGCTTGGGGACGGTGGCGGACATGGTGGCGTTGCTGTCACATCGTCTGCTGGGTGGCAGGTGACACTGGCATTGTAGAGGTGGAGGAAGAGGCCGAGGCAGCAGCAGAAGAGGAAGCAGGAGGAGGCCAAGACCTTTCTTGGATTTTGAGGTACTTATTCCACTGCAGCAAGTGCTTTGCATTTAGATGCCTGGTCATGGAGGTTGTGCTCAGGTTTAGAACATTTGTGCCTCGCTTCAGCCTCTCATTGCACAGTATGCAAACCGCTTGTGTCTTGTAGTCAGCACATTGTCTGAAGAACTGCCACGCCAGGGAACGCCTTTGAGCTGCCTTTGGTGTGCTAGGTCCCTGGGTGCGATGGGTAGTAGCAGGGCTACTGTCTAGGGGACGCTCGCTCCGCTTTTGCAACCTACTTCCTCTTTTGCTGTGCTGGTGCCTCTGTGCGACCACCACCTCTTCCTCCAAACTGCACACATCACTCGCATGACTTTCATTCCATGTGGGGTCTAGGACCTCATCATCCTCCACCCACCCTTCACCACTGCCCTCAGTCTGCACACTGAGGAAAGCCACAGCAGTTGGCACCTGTGTTTCGTCATCATCATCACAGACGTGCTGCCGTGGTGTTTCCATGTCCTCATCCTGGACCAGAAGTGGTTGGGCATCAGTGCACTCAATGTCTTCCACTTCTGGGCCAGGGCTATGTGGATGGCCCACGGAAAGCACAGCAGCAGAGTCATCAAAAAGCATAAGAGACTGCTGCATGACTTGGGGTTCAGACTGCTTGGCTGATTTACAAGAGGCTGAGGTGAAAAACAGATGGCCATGGCGTTCAGGTGCCAACTCTGAGCATTCATCAAGGGACCGAGTGAGAGACAATGTGAAGGCACTGGAGGCATTGTCAGCCACCCAATCTACTATCACCTGTACTTGTTCTGGCCTCGCCATTCGTTGAGCACCATTCGGGCCTACCATATAACGTTGAAGGTTCTGTCGGCTACCTGAGGAAGGTGTTTCACTTGTGCGTGTAGCTGGCACAGATCGACCACGTCCTCTCCTTGCAACAGGAGCTTCAGCAACACCACCAGCATCACGACCACCACCACCACGTCGCTTATTTGAAGCTCTCCTCATTCTGGACACAAATGTACTATGTAGCACTATTTATTAATACAAAAAAAAAAAAAAAGAATAAATTATTATTCTTATTTTTTTTTTTTAAAGAAAATTGTACATGCACTTTTTTTTTGTGCAAGAAATGCACCGCTCACACCAGCAGCAGGAACCTCTCCCTACACCAGTATGAGATGATTTTAGAACGATAATCTTTCTTTCACAGCACCAACGGGAACCTCTCCCTAATGCAGTAGGAGATGGCTTTATAATGATAAACTCTCCCTCAGAGCACCAACAGGAACCTGGCCCTAATGCAGTAGTAGTTGTCTTTAGAATGATAATCTCTCCCTCAGAGCACCAACAGGAACCTGGCCCTAATGCAGTAGTAGTTTTTAGAACGATAATCTCTCCCTCAGAGCACCAGCAGGAACCTGGCCCTAATTCAGTAGTAGTTGTTTTTAGAACGATAATCTCTCCCTCAGAGCACCAACAGGAACCTGGCCCTAATGCAGTAGTAGTTGTTTTTAGAACGATAATCTCTCCCTCAGAGCACCTACAGGAACCTGGCCCTAATGCAGTAGTAGATGGTTTTAGAATGATAATCTCTCCCTCAGGGCAACAACAGGAACATTTCCCTAATGCACTATAAGATGGTTCTGAACGCTGATGTCTCCCTCACAGCACAGACAGGAACATCTCCCTAATGCACTATAAGATAGTTCTGATACGCTAATGTCTCCCTCATAGGACCGCAATGAAGGTCTCCCTAATGCAGTCTGAGATGGTTGCGAACGCTAATCTTTCCCTCACAGTAGCGGCATGAAGCTCTCCCTACTCTAGTCTGAGACGATCTGACACGGGGCGCTACGTGACTCCAGCCCCATATAGAGGCTGGGTCACATGATGCACTGGCCAATCACAGCCATACCATTAGTAGGCATGGCTGTGATGGCTTCTAAGGGCAAACTAGTGAAAAGCTTGTTGATTGGCTGCCCAGCAGCTATAGAAAAGGCGCCAAAAATACCCGAATACCGAACCCGGACTTTTTTTTTAATGTTAGGGTTCGGGGCACGGACACCCCAACGTCTGGTACGGATTCGCTCAACTCTAATCATGTACCTTTGCAGATAAGTGCGTCATAAGCCTGGCTGTCCTTTAATAACCATTGAACATGGTGGTTATCAAAGCTTAGCTCTTCATGTGCACACTTATATTCTGCTTGTCCCACTTTCCAATTGTGCTCATTAATGGTTATGGTGCATTATCGACTCCCATCTGTTTTTAAATACATGTTTGTCCCCTTTGCACATTCGGCTGCACCAATAAAAAATGGTTTAGAATTGGACCAATCCATGGTGTTAGTGGCCGGTATGCTTTTTTTTTTTGGACATTTATAAGTGTTCTTTTTAGATTTTTGACATAGTGCCATATGTTGAATTGATGATTTACACGTTCATATTCTGGACTGCTCAACAGTTTTCAAATTCCTGTATGTCGATCTGTGCCAACAAAATGCACTTCCAATTGTGCATCACGAATCCTGTCTAAGGATTTTCAGAAGTCAAATTTCTCCATGGCCACAGAGGAAGTGCTCTGAGTGACCTGCACAGCTTCCATGTCCACTATTTTTTTAGAAACTCGGTCCATGAACGTATAAGTGCAATGTTCCATCTTCCACCAGGAATAAGGGTTTGTGTTGTAACATTTTTATGACCTCTTGCTATTCTTTTCTCCAGTGTTGTTCGATTACTTGGAAAATAATGCGTTGTTGCAACTTGTGGAAAGAGGATTTTCCAAACACTGTGAGATCACATAACTCTTTAAATTTTGCAAAACTTGATCCAGAGAGAACTATTGATCCATCAATTAAAATGTTTCCAGCTGCAAGATGTTTAATCTTTGGTTGGCTTTGCCAAAGCTTACAGCAATGTTTTATTACGCAAGTGGAATTCACCACTACCATGCTTCCAATCAATTTATTTTCTAACTTGGTTATTCTCAGAAAGCATTCTTGTTCCCAGGTTGCATCTTGCATATGCTCAATTTCATTGTCCTCCAAACATGTATCGAAGTTCTCGATTTCCCTTTATCCCACTTTCTGAGGGTGTATCTATTGGTGACTGTTTTTCACCCAGCAAATGAATTGGTGTTGTACGAAGGCTTAGTGAAGGAGAAGGTATTAAAAAACATTCACCTTCCTCTTGATCCTGATGGTATACTGCGAGGAGTGGAGAGTGTTGTGGTGTGAAAGAAGATAGATCTTCTTGGGAATAGGAATGATCCAGCTGTATACTATGTTCACTTGCAATTTTAAAATCGCTCTTCTCAGATGGAAAATCAAAGTCACCTGTTTGCGTACTTGCGTCATTACAGTGTGTTTTTGTGGGAGCGGTGACAATTGCATCTACACTCAACGGTCTTGACTGATGATGACGTTGATACTTCACCACTCATGAGCTCCAATCTAGCCTTTTTGGAAATTATTTTTTCCCATGTATCCTCTGACATTTTGATGCCAGTTGTCTTGGGAAAAACCTGCTGGCACAGTAGTAGGCCTCAGATTTTTTTGGGAACCTATTTGGTTCAAAATGCACAGAACATATTCAGAATCTGTCTGCCATTGTCAAAATTGTAAATTCTGCAATCGTGCTCTCCATTCCAGCATTTCTTAACCAATCTTGGATATGATACGGATCTTCTGGGAATGAATGGAAGGAAATATTTGCTAGCTTTTTATTACGACCAGTGCCATGACCAGTTTTTGATAAAGCAGTTAGGCATATCTAAAAAGCACAAAAAGAAATATTAATTTTAAAGAGTCTAATTTTATTAAAAAAAAAATAAACTAAAATTATAACACTATTGACATAGATATATCTCTATATTTTATCTATGATAAAAAATGTATTTTAATTATGTTCATAAGATTTTCAAGAAAACTTAAGAACATAATCTAATCAAATTAAATGTTGTTATTGTCATAATTTTATATAACTATAAAGCAAACAGCTATTAAATGTTAGAATGTTCAATCAATGGTTTAAAATCAAAGATATTCTCCAACCGTAAATGAACATTTAGTTTAATTTGAGTTATTTTGAGGGGACAGCACATTTACACTGTTATACAAGCTGTACACTCACTACTTTACATTGTAGCAAAGTGTCATTTCTTCAGTGTTGGGGGTGTACTCACTTTTGTCAGATACTGTATATATTCTCTGTCTCCTCTTACTCCTCCTATCTCTCTCTCTCTCTCTCTCTATATATATATATATATATTTATATTACACACACACACACACACACACACACATAGACCTATACAAACGTTAGATATAATGTGACGTCTAACCCTATCCTAACCAGTTGCCGACCGGCCTCCATCATAATATGGCGACAGGTTGGCATTGCTGCGTGAATTGCAGTAGCTGTACTGGCGTGATCATGCCCGCTGGTGACCCGCGATCGCCTGTTACAGAGGCAGAACGGAGATTTGCCAGTGTGAACACGGCGGATCTCTGTTCTGTCGGGGGACCTATGACAGGTCTACTGTTCCCAGTGATCAGGGTCAGTTAAATCTGTCATGCCCTGGCCAGCCCAGCCCCCACACAGTTATAACACAGTGAGGGAACACAGTTAACTCCTTGATCGCCCCCTACAGTTTAACCCCTTCCCTGCCAGTGACATTTATACAGTAAATTGATGGCTATTTTAGCTCTGATCGCTGTATAAATGTCATTGGTCCGATCTGTCCGCCGCAATATCGCAGTCCCGATAAAAAACGCAGATCGTTGCCATTACTATTAAAAAAAAATAATAATAATAAAAATGCCATAAAACTATTCCCAGTTTGTAGATGCGATAAATTTTGCGCAAACCAATCAATATATGCCTATTGCGATTTTTTTTACCAAAAACATGTAGAAGAATATATATCGACTTAAACTGAGGAAGAAATTCGTTTTTTTTTACATTTTTTTGGAATATTTATTATAGCAAAAAGTAAAAAAATAAATATATATATATTTTTTTCAAAATGGTCGCTCATTTTTTGTTTATAGCGCAAAAAATAAAAACTGCAGAGGTGATCAAATACCACCAGAAGAAAGCTCTATTTGTGGGGAAAAAAAGGATGTCAATTTTGTTTGGGATTAACTTTGCACGACCGTGCAATTGTCAGTTAAAACGATGCAGTGCCAAATCGCAAAAAGTGCTCTGGTCAGGAAGGGTGTAAATCCTTCCAGGGCTGAAGTGGTTAAAAAGAACATTTTAAAAGACATGCAAACAATAATATGTGAACAGTGAATGTTTTTATTTGTTTATTTAATAAATTTAACTTGTTAGAAAATAAATAAACACAAAAAAGAAAGGATGAAACGACATACAAAAAAATAAACAGAACAGCAAACATTATACTAAAAAATAAATTGGTATTTAAAGAGATTCAAGAATAACTAATATAGATATAAAATAAATAAACACCTAATGAAAAAAAAGACAAATGATATATTGAAAAGAAACAGTAGATGTAAGCTGGACACAGTATTAGAAATGTGTCTTGTATATTAAAAAAAATGATTGCACATTTTTATTAACCATTATACTTTACACCAGGGGTCTCCAAACCCCGGCCCGCTTGTGTCTTCTCTCTGGCTCGCAGCTCACCCAGACTCTGCCAGTGCCAACATAGCATTGCCAATCTGCTGCCTTTTAAAAGCAGCAGATCAGCAGTATGACTGATAGGTCCCGCAAAAGCCGATCCCCCCACACCCTCCCATGATACCACACTGTGCTGATGATTGGCTGCTGGGACCACCGATGTCCTAGCAACCAGTGACATCATCAGCATGGCACCTCCCGGTATCCCGCCCGCTGTTTGTATTAGAGATCCTTCCACGTGTGTAGCAGCAGGTGGGGGTCGGGAGGTGCAGGAGAGCTGACTCTGCTCGAGGTAACTGTGCTAGAGATGTACATGTACAGAAAACTCTGCTGGGGACACTGCTGATGGGGAAACTGCTGGGGACACTGGTTCTGGGGAGACTACTGATGGAGACACTGATGATTTGGACACTCTGCTGGGGACACTAATGATGGGGAGACTGCTGTGGACACTGATGATGGGGAGTCTGCTGATGGGGACACTCTGTTGAAGACACTGATGATGGGGAGACTCTGCTGGGGACACTGATTCTGGGGATACTGATCCTGAGGACACCGATGATGGAGAGACTGCTGATGGGAACACTGCTGATTTGGACACTGCTGATGGTGATAATGTTGATGGGGACACTGATGATTTCGACACTGATCCTGAGGACACTGATGATGGGGAGACTCTTCTGGGGACACTGATGACAGGGAGAATCTGCTGGAAGACACAGATATGGGGGACAAATATATACTCGGGGGGGGCACACCCTAATAATGTATTATATTAGAGATGGTGCTGCCAGAAGACTGCATGTTACAGCGCACACATGCAATAATGACATTAAAATCCTGCAATGCCAGTACCTGAGCTTCTTGCACAAAAATATGGGGAGTCCGTCACACTATATGGCCATAGAGTGCTTAGCCCACCACTGCGCCAAAGTCCCCCAACTCAGTGGGGCCTACACTAACCATAGAATGGGAGATCCTGTCTCTTAACCATGGGAGCAATACACTCCTCCTAATGGGAGAACTTGAGAACTCTTCCTATGAACTCAGGTGGACACTGATTAGAGGCAATTATGAAAAGGTGGGGTGCTCCAGCCTAAGGGATCTTGTCAGGATCATACAATAGACAAATACTTGGGAGGCACACCCTAACAATGTATTACATTAGAGATGGTGCTGCCATAATACCACATAAACAAAACAGCATATGGGGGACACTGGTATTGGGGAGACTCTGATGGGGGACACAGAGGTGCGGAAAGGCTCTAATGGGAACACAGATGTGTTGAAGGCTCTGATGGAGACACAGACCTGTGGAAAGCCTCTGACGGGGATACAGACGTGTGGAAAGACTAATGGGGACACAGACGTGCAGAAAGGCTATGATGAGATTATTTAAATTTTATTAGTTTTTTTATAAATAACACATTTTTTCAGCCTGTGAATATTTGTAAAATCTACAATGTATCTAAAAAGTTTGGAAACCCGCTTTACGCCAATATGGGCTCAATCAACGAATTATAAGTAACAAGAAAAAAAAATAGGTTCAGATAGTAAAAAGACAAAACAAAATAAATATACAATTGAAAATGAAAACCAAATAATATAACTTACAAAGAACAAATAAACATTAGAAAAAACAGTGATATGAATAAACATAAGAGAGAGAGCGCGAGGCAGAGAGAGAGTGAGAGCCGGAGAGAGGCAGAGACAGATAGAGGCAGGGATAGAGAGGGAGATGGTAAGAGAGGGAGAGAGAGAGACACACACTCAAGATAGAGAATGTACAGTAGATATCAGACACTTAGGGCCTAATTCACTATATTGCGAATATGCGATCGCATAACGCTCAAAAATAACGCCCATTAAAGGCAATTAGCATATCGCATAGGCGATCGCGCGAACGCAGAATTGCGTTATTGCCGCAAATATGCCTTCTTATATGGGAATAGCTGATGTCAACTGGGCTTGAACCTGCAGAATCCATTGAAGGCTTGTATGAACATGATTTGCTTGAAAAAAAGTGTATGGGAACTACCGCAGCAAAATGGAAAATATAATGCTGCATACAATGCAAGGTATGCTGATGACATCTGTAGGATACGAACCTGGAGCTGTAAGCTTTAGAATGTATCGGAATAAACCACTACGCTATAGACTTGACTACAACCGGACAGAAAAAATACATTTACTAATCTTGTATTCTCTACAAACTAACTGCTGACACGTTAACTAGTGTGAGATTATTCCAATTGCGCACTATAATATTAATGAATATGTACATACCATTGCATGCATTCCAAAACTTCATAGTATGGAAACAATCAAACTGGGGATGGGCATTGGCTAATATGCAATGTCATATTTTCAGCATATAATGCTGAGTACAGTGTAAGGTGTGGTGATACCATCTTTGGTATTCTAACCTATTTAGACATAATTACGGTGTTTATCTACATGTACAGTGAAACACACCTACATTGGCCAATCTGATTGCATGTATGGGCCGCTTACATCTTTGAATTAAAATAAAGGTTACATACTTGCTCATTTGCAAACATTTCTCTTTATTAGAGGGAGTTTTGAGGGAGGCTTTGAGGAAGGCAGCAAGGTAAATTTTCCAGTGTGACGTCCCCGCTCTTCCCCAGCCACAGCTAATTTCACCATGTGCACAGTTGGTAAACATGCGGGACTCTGAGATCTGATGCAGGTTTGTTTTAAAAACGAGAAGCAATTATGCACCCCAACCAGCAGCATACAGGAAAGGCATGGCCAGGTTGCTGGACAGCTTCCAAAACACCTCTGATATGCCAGGGTATTTATGCAGGTCCTAGATGCCAGTTCTTGCCTTGTATGACAAAGTATCCACTTTCCACAAATGAAGGTGAGTGGAGGACATGAAGATGGCTTTCTCCCGCCTCGAACCGCAAGTAGGACCACTCTTGTAAAATGTGAGGAAAGGGTAAGTGCCATTTCATCATGAATATCACTTTTTTTTTCAGTCTTTGCAGGTCAGGAGTCAAGTAAACCACTTTTGCCTGATGACATTTCATCACAAAGTATAAGTGTTTGTACCTTCATGGCTTCTATGTATGAAGGTACAAAACATTCTCTGCCCAACAGCCCCCACAGCCACTCGAATACGTACCTGAGCCCCATCATGATTCACTAATGGGCATAAGAGCCTTGGCTGTATGTGTACTCTTCCTAATGATTTGCTGAGACAGCAGTGGCTGCTATTGTTGCTAACACTGTATACAGGGGGCAGAGCTATGACTGTGTATGTGAACAGGCATGCACAGCACTGGATAATGAGCAAGGCTTGGGTGCCCCCAGAACAAGATGCGTTCTCTGGGGGCACTTGACTGGGGGTAGGAGCCAGAAGCTCCTGCATCATCAACCATGTAAAGAAGGATCATGTCTGCTCTGTTTCAAACCACTGCAGTGAGCAGGTAATTTAAAGATCTTTTATTTTAGAAAATACAAAAACAGAAGATAAGATTTAAAAAACACACCTGTGACGCCAGACAGTCCATCACAACCAGCTTCCCAGGGTATGTGCAATGCTGTACACCAAAGATGTTACTGGGCTGAAAAAACAAAAAACACATTTACATACCTAGCTCAGGTTACTGTTCCTCCTAAATATAGACAGGTGGCACAGACACAAGCAAACATCTGCCACGTGTTCTACTGCCTCTGCACTCTTTTAAATTGCCACACAGTTCAGAATGGAGTTTAGTGTTAGTGGGGAACCAAACTGTTTGTCATGTTGACTACACACTAGATAGAGGGTCAAGTTCAGTCACAACTGTCAGATGTTTCTAAGCATCTGTGTCCTTGTGAGAGATACCCCCAGGGCCGTCTTTAAGGCAGGGCAAAAGGGGCAGCTGCCCTGGGCCCTGTCATTGTTGTGGGGCCCAAGGTAGCTGCCTCATACTTGCCAACTATCCTGGTTTAAATTCCCTTGTCCCTTGAAGTTTTAGTTCTCTGCTGTGTCCCAATATCTGAGTGCTGCTACTAAATGCTGCCCAGCTCTGCCTTATTGTTGTGTACAGATGACTCACCTGCAGACCCTGTGTTTACATGTATATAACCGGCACTGATATGTAAATAGTGGCAGCATTCATATGTAAATAGTGGTGGTCGGCGGCATTGATATGTAAATAGAGGCAGCATTCATATGTATATCATGCACCCCTGAGGTTATATCCACCATCACCTCTGCTGAATGCTGCCCACTGGGGGGACAAAGGGGCATGCTTGAAATTCCCGCCTACAACTGTGGTGATTAAGCCTGACATCAGCCTGTTCTACAAAAGTAAGCAAATTGGTGGGGGGGGGAGGATAGTGCAGGGTGTGCAGAGGTAGGCAGAGAAGGAATTACAGTTTGGGGTGCACAGGTGAGCAAGGAGGGGATGTATCGAGGTAAGGAAGGTGAGTGCAAAGATGAGCAGAGGAGGCAGGTAGAGTTAAAGGGGGGGAGGTTGGAGTTGAGAGGATGGGGGAGATTTGGGGTACAGGGGTTAGCAGAGGCTTTGACAGGGTGGATAAAGATGTAGGTCGCATGTAGAGCAGCCCATTCATTTCAGTGGGCTGCTCTATACGCTAGAAGTGCAGAAGAAAGTCCCTAACCCTTTTTAAAAATTACACACTGCCACAGCACGTCAGCAGATGCATGAGGGTGTCATTAACAATTGATGGCACTGCTGTGTATCTGCTAAAGGTCAGCATGTTTCTGTGGTGTCAGGAAAACGACTTTGCGTTCCCCAGTCCATGGTGTGCAGGCAGTGAGGAGATGATGTGCTGTAATCTCTAGCAACCAATCAGTGAGCAGTATTGATGTACAGTAATCTCTAGCAACCAATCAACAAGCAGAAATCATGTGCTGTAACCTCTAGCAACTAATCAGTGAGCCGTAATGTGCACGGTAACCTCGAGCAACCTCTAGCAATTGACGCCTGATCTGATTCAGTAAACTGATTTTGAGTCTAGCTGCTATTTACTTTGTCTTAGAGCAGGTGGAGAGTGAAATTGCATGAGGGGGGCCCAAGAAAATGGTTGCCCAGGGTCCAATCAATATTAAAGACGGCCCTGGATACCCTGCAAAGTAGGAATTGATTACACATTCTCTATACATAGCTATGTTTTAAATACGTACATGTAAAGTAACCAGCAATCAGCCGATTCTTGGTGGCAATACCGGCATTGCTGTTCTGCCGTCTGGGGACCGGCAGCTGAGGAACCTCTGGCTCCCTCTCCTCATCCAGCTCCCAGGAATCATCCCTCGCAACACACATGTTGTGCAAGATGCAACAGGTGAGGATGATCCTGGCAGCCTTCCGAGGAGAGTACAGGAGCTCCCCCCCGGGCCTGGCCAAGCAGAGAAACCGGGACTTGAGCAGCCCAATAGTGAGCTCAATAATGCCCCGGCTTCTCCGCAAGGCACTACTATAGCGATGTTGTGGCTGGCCCTGGGGGTACCTGATTGGAGCCATCAGCCACGTCAGCTGCGGATAACCGGCATCCGCTGAAAATAAAAAAGAAAACAATTAGTCCTACACATCCCTTCATGTGACCTTAGATGGCTGGAAAAAAAATGGTAATCTGTGTGTCTAGGTGTGTCCTTAAAGCAGCCCACACATTTCTTGAAGGGGTTGTAAAGGCAGAGGTGCATTCTATGCATAAGCTAAAAAACCTTTTGTGTGCGGTAGCCTCTCAAGAACCCCCTAATGACTTACCTGAGCCCCTTCTCTTTCCAGTGATGTGTGTCTTAGCCATCCCACACACTCCTCCTGATTGGCACAAACAGAGCAGCGGCGCCATTTGCTCTCGCGACTCTCAAAGTCAGTCAGGCAATCAGGGGAGAGAGGGGGCGGGGCTCTGTGTCAGAATGGATACACGGAGCTCTGACTCGGCTCAGGTGCCCCCATAGATAGCTGCTAGCTGAGGGGGCACTCGATAGGAGGGAGGGGCCAGGAGCAGCAAAGAGGGACCCAAGAAGAGGGGGATCTAGCCTGCTTGTTGCAAAACCAACTGCACAGAGGAGGTAAGTATAACATATTTGTTAGTAAACAAAATAAACAAGCCTCTACAATCCCTTTAAGTAATAAATCTTACACCATGTTTAGGCCCAAAACGAATTGAGTCATTCCTGCATCAAATAACTCATTGTTGATGTGGGGACAGCATTATAATGTCTAATGTGTTGAGCTTGTGTGGAGGGGTAAAGCCTTTACAGCTTGGTGTACAACATGAATGTTGCTGACTAGAGACAACCTTTCTAATTGTTCTGGTAGGAGCTGACAGGCTGGGCGCACACAAGCGGATTGAGATCTAGGCTTGTGTCCTACTAGGATGGACATAGGTTATTTCTAAATATCTTTTTCCTTGTAGAGCCACACAATTAACAAAACTTGTCTGCATGTAAGCTTACAGTTTAGGTTAAGACAAAAAAACAATACTATACCAATAAGCCACCCGGGTGGCATTTGCCCATCTTCAAACTTCTTTGAAGCAGAGGCCGGTCTGCTGGAGAATGTACGCATCATGGCATGACCCTGGGAAAGCTGACTGAACACTCATGATACGCTGCCTGGCGTCACACACAACTTGGACGTTGAAGGAGTGGTACTGCTTGCGGTTCCGATATTCTGCTTCACTTATCCTGGGGGCCCTGATTGCAACGTGTGTACAATCAATGGCCCCCAGAATTTGTGGCATTTGAGCACGGCGGTAGAAAGCCACCTTCACATCATTCCACTGATCTTCATTTTGTGGCCAGTGGATAAATTGTGGTACAAGGTCAAGAATGGCATCTATGACCTGCATAAATACCCTAGACATCGTGGGTTGGCTCACACCCATAATATTTCCAGAAGGGGCTTGGAAGCTGCCCCGACCTAAGATGTACAAAGTCACAAGCAACCTGACCATGCCTGGCACAGCATGACTTCGATCTGTAGATGGCGAAATTTTATCCTGCATGAGCTGATAGAGGTGCATAATTGCCTCTCGCCCTAAGCGAAACCTGCTCCGGATATCAGAGTCCCGCATGTTTTCCAAATATGCCCGTGGGGCAAAAAGGCGTGGCTGCCGAAGGAGAACCACAGGTGCCACCATTTCCTGTGGTGGCACCTCTTCTGGCACTGGCACCTGCTCTGCTGCTGGCACCTCCTCAGCTGCTCTGCTGCTGGCACCTCCTCAGCTGCTCTGCTGCGTGGAGAAAAGCTGCAGCAAATACTGCCAGCCCCAACATCAGATCATCCCCCACATCTGCCATTTTTGAATCAGAGAGAGTCACACTGGCGAACGTGCGACTTTTTAATCTCAGTCGCGACCACGTGATCGCATCGGCGAACACGCAAATCTTAATTTGCAATTGCGGGCAGGCGAATGCGCAAAGTATTAATTAGCAATTGCAAACAGGTGATTGCACAAATATTTGTTATATATAGATTATGTTGTCTAGTGCGTGTGTGGCGTTGGTAGGTGTATAGGAGTGTGGAGTTGTGCTCTTGGTTCCTTGTTTGCTATAATTGGTAAGCCATTTGTACAAGATTGGACTAACATATATATATATATATATATATATATATATATATATATATATATATAATGCACTCTTATTAGTTCATGTAAGTTTGTCACTTATGACTCTTGCATCTTTACAAATGCTTTCCTGGACTTTAGGTTTGTATTGAATTCTAGTTATCCATGTTCATTCTTTTATCATTTATCAATGCTATATTTCTGCTGGAATTCTACTGATCAAAGTAGCTTAGTGGTTTGAAATACTGGTTAGCAACACTCAAATCCCAATTAGGTCAACAACTGTCTGAGGTACATATGGTGCGTGCCCAATCACCATTATGCTTTTATAAATTGAACTTTGAATCTTTTAACCAGTGATAGCATGTTTGGGATTTTAATTAATGTCCTAGGGTCTTTCTAGATAGGAGTTTAACCACTTGACCACTGGGCACTTAAACCCCCTTAACAACCAGACCAATTTTCAGCTTTCAGCTCTCTCACACTTTGAATAACAATTACTCAGTCATGCAACATGGTAACCATTTTAAATTTGCGTCCTTTTTTTCACACAAATAGAGCTTTCTTTTGGTGGTATTTAATCATCGCTGGGTTTTTTATTTTTTTGCGCTATAATTAAAAGACCGAAAATTTTGTAAAAAAATGAATTTTTCTTCGTTTCTGTTATAAAATTTTGCAAATTAGTAATTTTTCTTCATAAATTTTGGCCAAAATTTATACTGCTACCTATCTTTGGTAAAAAAAAACAAATTAGTGTATATTATTTGGTCTTTGTGAAAGTTATAGAGTCTACAAGCTATGGTGCCAATCACTGAATATTGATCACACTTGATTTACTGACGGCCTATCTCATTTACTGAGACCCTAACAAGCCAGGAAAGTACAAATACCCCCCAAATTACCCCTTCTTGGAAAGTAGACATTCCAAGGTATTTAGTAAGAGGCGTAGTGAATTTTTTGAAGTTGTAATTTTTTCCCACAATTC
>BLSH010240563.1:317020-334668 GCA_018402905.1 Glandirana rugosa
CCCGGACAATTGGGAAGGACGAAGGGTAACACTGATGATTTACTACGTCGTCTTGGTAATTGACTGTACACACGACTGTCGATACCGAATGTACAATCAAAATACGTGTCTAGGACACTAACAATCGTAGTTAAGTACAGTGAAACCGAACTTTACGGAAACGTGGAGTGGATGTTAAAGTCCCCCCCAGATAAACGAAGACCATCAACCTCTGAGGACCCCACGACGCTGACGGACGCTGACCGACCGACGCCCGAGACCCCGGAGTCACGACCCCCGTCTACCATAGGAGGTATCCCCATAAGGGTCAGGACGCCATATACCCCTATGGAGGATACCATCTGCCCCCAGCACTGAGGCCCCAGAGCCCGCAGCCAGCCAGTCGCAGGCAGTCGCAGCACCCCAGGAGTCTCCAACTACCAGAAGCAAATAGACCCCCCCTGAAATTGTAGGTGAGGTGCAAAGGCATTTCAAGCCAAAGTGACATGAATTGATGCTAACAATCACAGGATCTGTGCATAAAACTAACATGTAAGCCATAGCTGTCAGCACACATGTCAGTTAATGGTTCTGCTGCATCATTTAGTAGTCACAATGGGAAGCAGGAAGGGTTAACAGGCCCCATACAATTGGCAATAGTAGCTTACCTACCTTAGACAATGTAGAGGATATTATCACACCAAGTGTTAGATTATAAACACATTGCATGGAGCCTACAGAGACCAGCCTTGCTTAGTTCATGGAAAGATTCAGCTCAGCACAGCACAGCAACACCTGTTATCAGCCTAATCATTAGCAGTCCCGCAGACACAACCACAGCCTGAACTGACACCATGGCCAAACAGCAGTCTTCACCTTGTGATCTCTGCTTAGAGGTGCAGGTTAATCGCATATACCTGCAGACTTCTAATCACATAACTGTAGCTGCATATTATCGATTTGTGCACCATGTGGTGCCTTACCAACTCCATGCCTTATGGCCGACGGGAAGTCCACTGAAAATCCATCCATGGAGACATGATGAGGACCTTTCCACAGTCTTCAGTGCCTCCTGCGTAGGGACCGGCGAGCTCACCTGGGCAGCAGCAGCAGCTACAATATACAGGGAGACTGCCAGAGGAAGCTGCAGGGAAAGGAGCCACATCAGTACATACAAGGGACACAGACAGCAGGATCCCGCCACCCCATCCTCTCCCCCACTCACCGGGAAAACGCTCCCATTAGCAGCTGGCAGCCACAGGGAAGGAAACGCTCTCCCCTGGATATAAAACTGCCGCCCCCCCCCGCTGGCCAATCAGGCACAGCCCGACGGCGCACCATCACAGCTGCGCCCGCCCGGCCAATCAGGGAAGGCGCCGTGGCGCGCCAGCCGGGTGGAACACAGAACCCAGAAGCGGAGGAGAATGGAGCAGCGGCACTCACCTGAAATCCACCTATCCCCACAGCACAGACAGGCATACTAGCAAGAAGCCCAGGATGGCTGTTCCCGCACGACTGATGGCAGTTTATGCCAGCGCTACCTCCGGCACCAGGAGCATCACCATCCGAGGGCTTTACCCCCTTGAACTGGGACCTTCCACCGCAGGGACAGACGGCAGGAAATCGGGACGTCCAGAGCAAGGACAGGATAAGAACACCGTCTCCAGGTACTGCTGTCCTTTTATGCTCTATTCAGGGATGTCCTATACGGGGTCAAGGGGGCGGGGTTGACCCGAGATGTGCTGACATGGGGCTGAGCCAGGAAATGGGAATGAAGCCTAATTGTTGTAGCCAAGCTCTTAGGTGTGTGTATTTCACAAGGATGGGCTCTGGTGTGTTCAATCCCAAACGTGCCTGTTCCTGCCAGGAAACTGACACTGCAGGCAGTTAATGACATGCAGTGAGACATTTCCCAATCGCTGCAGCTGTGGATTGGCAAATTTCTCACTGCCTGTGATTAACGCTTTGCAGTGTCAGCTTCCTGGCAGGATCGGGCACATTTGGTCCAGAACATGCCTGAGCCCACTCATGGTATTTAGGTAGCCTTGTTTGCAAATGCCTGTAGCTGCTGCACTTGATGTCATACAAATTAATGCAGTCTGGCTTCTCCGCACTTTTTTTCCTTTCTCTGGGCCCAATAATGCGGCCCTTCCCTTTTTTGGGAGGTCCGTTTGTTGCCGTGTGCATCTGGTAAGTGTCTGTGGTCCCGACGTGCGCTCTGCACTTTCAGGTTCGGTCACTAACCTAGTTTGTTGTGTATCTTTTGCAAACTTATCTGGATCCCCCCCCCATGACAGAGAGTCAATTGGTTCATCTTTTGTGTGTGCATTTGTTAAGTGTCTGTGGTCCCGACGTACACTATGCATTTTCACGTTTAGGTGCTGACCTAGTTTTGTTCTGTTTCTTTGGCAGATTTTTTCCCAGTACACCCTTGCTGCTGCTGCCACTCAGCCAGACCACCTGCCCAACTGGTCCACCCATGCCAACCACAAGGAGGGGGAGGGGAAGGGGAAATAGAAGGGAAAGTGGGGCCAAGCTGGTGTGCGTCATCCTGCACATGCTGCCTCTCCTTCCAGCCCTGGAGAGGGTACTTCAAGGAGGAGAGGCAGTGTTGGTACTACTCGCCGGCTTCCCCACTTCTCCAGCATGGAAAACCTGGCTCTTGTGACTGAATATATCCCAAGATATGACCGGATCGCAGGAGCCAGGGCCCTCCAAGCAGGTAAGGCGGAAAAAACCGTCTGTGGGGGGAAATTGCGGAGGCTGTGAATGCAGTGGGTAACACGGTGCACCGCTCCATTCATCACCTCCAGAAGCGTATGCGGGAGATCAGGCGAGCCATTAAAAAGAAGCTGTCTCACTGGGCTGAGCAGGGGTATGTGACCAGACAAGGTGTCGACCGAGCCCACGTGTCGCTCCTCCCTGAGTACCAGCAACATTTTCTGCCACTCATCCGGTTGCACATGGTCATAGGAGTAATGTCTCGTGCGGATATGGATGATTGGCAGCATGGTAAGTATCTAACTCTTGTCCATTACTTTGTGTGAGCTTCAAAAATGCCACATTGGAAGACTTCTACACTTGTCCTACAAATTCTTTGGGGTTTCTCGTCTCTCTCCAGGGGGAGCGGCAGCCCCTGCCAGCTCATCTGAGGAGGCTATGGCTGAAGATTCTGCATATGCTGAGGAAAGGATGCTGCTCTCTCCTGGTAAGTTCTCAATGTGAATGTGTGAAGCAATGTGGAAGGCTGCAATATCCTATCCAAACATCAACTCACACTTCAATGTCCTATACACAGCACAACAGCAGCAAGAGGAGGAACGGGACCGCCCCCTGCAGCAAAGCCTGGAGGAAGGTTTTGGTAGGTATTGGTAATGTGGTGTGGAGAATTCTTTGACTCTGGATTAAGCAACGAACAATGAACCAGTGATCAAAAATGGCAGCTCATCCCTACAGCCTAATCAATTGTGATTTTTTTTTTATTTTTAGAACATCAGACTCCTGGTGCAGCTGGAGCTGGCGATGATTTTGCATCCAATGTTGTGGTATGTGATCTGATGTTACAAGGTGGACAAGTCCAAAGCAAAAATGTTCCAGATGTTGTTTGCAAATGGCATACCTTCAGTATTTGTTTTTGGCAGGGACATTCAGGCACTCCACCAGCAAATCATACCCCATCTGCAGCTGCTGAAGTAGAGTTGCCTGAACGTCCAGTAAGAAATTCCACTTTCGTCAGGCAAACGACTGTTCCTACAATTATAGACCAATTGGATTATGGCTAGGCCTAAGCATTGCTTAGTTAGTATTTTGGAGCAGTTAGGTGCATGTGTCAAGTATGTGGTGTAGTATAGCACTTGGTCTAAATCACAAGAAGGAAGTTAGTAGTGAGGGGCAAGATTTGAACTGTTTGCTTTCCCAACTGTTCACCCATTGTAAGGTTTCGAACACCAAAATAATGTGAAGGCATTATCCCAAGTCCATGGCTGCCTACATGACCATGAGCAAGGTGTGTTTGATGGAATTCCATCCGCCTGTCCTACTGTATGCTTGTAGTGTTTCTGTTGTGAAATTATTTAGGGAGGCAAATCTAATTGTTCCTTTTTTTTTTCTTTTAGCCAGCATTGGATGCAGCTGGATCAGCACACCCCCACCCCCACCCCACCTCACTGAAATCCAATTTTGTCTCTGGGTGAAAGGCTGGTTGCCCAGATAGAGATCTTGAATGAGCGAAGGATGCCTTCTGAAGCAAGTCATTTAGAAAGGTTACTTGGGCTCATACAGCAATCTGTGCAGATGTTGATTGACAACCAGACAATCCTGCAGCAGATCCAACAGGATATGCATCAAACGCTGCAAACTATGATCAATAACCAGCATTTAGACCAGATATATGTTGGGGAACAACTGCTGGCCATACGTCGACTGTTGGAACAGCAAAATAGGTCAACTGGGCAGCCAGCAAGGGAGGTGGCGATTTCTCCATTAGCCACTCCCAACAATGATGCCCTAAACCAGGAGGACTCCGTCCCTGCTTCATCCTCCCACACACAACCCCCATCTGCCCCGTCCTCAGATTCTACACTCCCCCTTCAAAACACCCCTGCTTATCCCCACACCACCAGATCCCAAATTCCACAAACTTCTGGCCACCCTTCCCACCCCTTATGTACACCCCAGCAACCACCTCCACAAGCTTCCTCTCACCATACTACCTTGCAATCCCTTTCCCAGTCCTCCTTTACAGTTCCCCCTCCCCAGCGCTCCTTGCCAACACACTTTGTCCATGTCCCCTCTCACCCCCCTTCCACACAAGCAATTATAAATGGTCTTCCCCTTCAAACACACACCCAAGCACTGGCCCTCCAACAGCCCCTCCCAGCCCAGCAATACATCTTCTCCACACCCATAACACAGCACCACTCCCAACACCCTTCATGCCGTCCAAACACAGCCCCTCAGCCAACTCCCTCACTACATCTTGCTCGGCCCCTCAACACAACCCCCACAAGTCCCTACCCTCGCTTCAGTCCCCTCACACCTTCCCCCTGAGCAGCAGCCACCACACCCCCAATGAATTTTTGAGGTGGGGCTTTTTTATTTTATGTTTTTGTAATTTGTTTGGGCTTACTGTATTTTTTCTTTTTTATGCTTTAAAAAAAAATGAACATTTCAAAAAACATGTTGTTTCTTTAGCAAATAGCCTTAAGAAGTAATGTTCCTGGCTTCCTAACATCATCAGTTGTACCTAGGTGCTTTTCTGATAGCAAACAAGTGCTTAAAATCAAACAAACTAATCACAATCCTTATATAAGAAGGCAAGCATAAAAGGTGACCCTTTAAAATAGTTTTCATAGAGTAGGCAACTGATTATGAGTGGTGTTGGCTGCATTTTTCTGTGTTTGCTTTTATTTTTGTCTTTTATCCTG
Organism: Glandirana rugosa; assembly: GCA_018402905.1. Classification (NCBI taxonomy): domain Eukaryota; kingdom Metazoa; phylum Chordata; class Amphibia; order Anura; family Ranidae; genus Glandirana; species Glandirana rugosa. The sequence goes on from BLSH010240563.1 coordinate 322,426, forward strand.
GCAAGCTGTCTTCAAATTATTTTTGGAGGGGCCACATTTAAAAAAGAACACAAGCACATGTAGCAGTTAAGCATTATATGCTATACATTTTGCACTCAAGTGTCATCAAGGAATTTTCGTCGTTTCAGGGTGAGTCTATTCCAAAAAGAAAAAAAAAATGAACGCTGCTACAGGTTTAGTAGTGTTCCCTGGATTTTGCCTTGTCATTGTTCCTTGTATTTGAAACAAGTAGTGCATAGAACACTCTCCTCCCCTAACAAGCCTATGCTGTCTAAATATGCCCCATGGGCTTCCTCTTTTACTCCAACACCAAAGGAGGTGTATATATATCATTATATATAAATGGCCAGATCACCTTCTTTTACACACAATTGTAATGGCAAAAAGGACATTATGGCATGACATGCATCAAAGACAGAGAAGGGTTAATCTTTGGCAATGTTTTTTCCCTTTGTGTTACTAGCTGACTAAAGGCTAAGGTCATTACCCCTTGTCTTGTTTTTGGAGTATATAATTATTTACTGTCTGATTCAGGACAGCTATGCATGCACTATGGAAAGAACTTCCACAGGAGGACACTAGTTTGTCAACCTACCTGTCAAAAGGTATACAGAGTGCCCTGTGCCCAATTTCAAGACCATGTGAAAATTGAAAAGGGTACTCAAGCCTTTTTGTGAAATGAGAACGAAGTAGCATTCCCAAGGCAAACAAGGATTAGGAGTAATTGCAGAGGGCAAGCAATCTTCTTTCAAAATTGGTGTATCTAACCAGAACAGAACAAACTTAAAGAACCACCTACAAAAACAAAAGGAAGTTAGAAGATAAAAATATTGTAACTGTGGTCTTTGGCTATTGGGGCACCTACCTGACCAGGCCTCCAGCATTGTCCTTGTCCAGACTGATTTTGGCATTCCACTCTTGTTTGCTTTGGCTGTCATCTTTTCTAAGGGCAACTGGGTGTTAAGCCTTGTGGGTTCTAAGCCAGATTCCTCCGGTACATGCATGAATTGCACTGCACTTTGGGAATGATCTGGTTGCATTGTCAAGCTGGGGGGCGGGGGGCCAAATGTCTTCTCAGTTAGCATTGGACACGCATCTTGCTCCTGTCTGCAACATGTCTCTGCATGATTAAGTGTAATGTTGTGCTCAAACAAGAATTTAGAAGAAGACGTTATGAGGTAAGCAAGCTTGCCCCCTGCAGATGGAGCTAAAAGTCCTGCATATGCTTTCAAGCCAGATCTATCTTCTCCAACTGCAGCGAGCAAGATTGGCTACCTTACAAAAACGACACACAGTAGGAAATATGTTTTTCACACTTTATAGTCCATACAAAAGGTTTGTAAAAAATGTAAAAGTAATATGTACAAAACATATAAATAACAGGTTAACAACACAAAAATAACAATTAATCTTTAAACAAATCCAACAACAGGGGCTGGTCAGCTGCAGGTCCAACCCCTATTTGCCTCTCCAAAGCTTGGATCCGGCTGACTGCCCATCTTAGGAGGCTTTCCATGCATGAGTGAGTCAGGACTGTGGAGAAAAGAGAAAAAAAAAATGCTAGAGTCAAAAAGCAGATACAATTAATTCACAGAACTACTACATCAAAAACTAGGCACAGAAGCATTACAGACATGGATTGCATACATTGATTGGCAAACATGATAATTTGCTGGGTCAAGTAGTCATCCTCTATTCCTTAACCCTACAAATGATTAAATGCACATGTAAGGTGAATTCCTTGGCGGACAAGTTAATGTGATTATTGTCAATATCCAAAAGTATCTCTATGTTTGGAATGATCTTAAATTCCATTTACACAGGGTCAGAGTTCCCTATTGACCTGCAAAGATTATTCAGGTGTGTGCTAGGAGGGAGGTGGCCCAGCTCCCAGGAAACTGAAATGTGGACTTAAGGGCCAAGCTTCTTTTTGAGATTCGGTGTTTACAAGATAAAATTACTTATAACCCCCAAACATTATTATATATACATATATATTTTTTGGTTCTAACACCCTAGAGAATAAAGTGGCGTTTGTTGCAATACTTTGTCACACCGTATTTGCGCAGCTGTCTTACAAGTGTTTTTTTATTTTTGGAGTTAAAAACAGACGACAGTAAAGTTAGCCCAATTTTTTCAGGCTAAGATAATGTTATGCCGAGTAATTTGATACCCAACATGTCATGTTTCAAAATTGCGCCCGCTCGTGGAATGTCAACAAATGTTGGCACCTAAAAATGTCCATTGGCGACGTTGAAAAATTTCTACAGGTTACCAGTTTTGAGTTATAATACAGGTAAATTCCGCGCTCACTAATAAATATTAAAATTGGAAAAAATAATAATAAAACCCAAAAGGTGAATATTACGGGTGGCAGCACGCACAAACAATAGATCTATATTGTCCCAAAAATGCACTTAGTAATCATATGCAGCGCCTATGATATTTTAGAACTAAAGTCTTTCAATAATAAGAAGGCGATTCACTCAATGAAAAAATTACACCAAAAATCTTCAGCGGTGATAAAGACAATGGATGCAGGCTTACCAGATAATGGTAGATCAAGCGCAAGTGTTTATATCCAAACTTGACTCATGGTCATCCGATCATCTGGGAACGAGGGAATGTCACCTGGGGGACCTCCTGGTGGCTCCTGGGGGATGGTCCTCTGTACCGCTGGTCCGCTCCTCCTGAAGGGGGTATTCTCTGACCTGGGGGACCTCCTGGTGGCTCCTGGGGGATGGTCCTCTGTGCCGCTGGTCCGCTCCTCCTGAAGGGGGTATTCTCTGACCTGGGCAAGCGCTGGTGGAAAGGAGAGTGACTCCAACCGCTCCCGTTCTCTCGTCCAGGGACAATCAGGTATTCATACGGAGTGTATTCAGGTAAAAGAGAGAAGCCCACAATCGTGTGATACCAAATTTATTACAGAAATTACTGGATTAAAAATACTCACATATAGTGATCAAAATAAGAGCTCATAGGAAATGGGGGGAAAACCGACGCGTTTCGGCTCAACTGGCCGTCATATGGGGTATTTCCCCTCCTGCCTAACATGCCATTTATAAAGTGTGTTATGAATAACAATTAGCCCCCTGTAGGGGGCCGTAGGAACGGAAATCACTTTTTGGGCTTCAAAATGGCGCCGATGGCGTGCGTTCCACGCCTCTATATGGTGAAGAAAAAATAAATTCCCTAAATTCAAGTAGTATTGTAACAGGGGTGGCAATGAATTGTAAGCGAAAATAGAATATAGAAAAGTAGACCGAAACACCTATATAACATGAAAATTATTGCAAATGAATAATAAGTATGGAAATGAGTAATTTCCATATATCAAAAAGACGGGAAACGAATCAGAGTGACCCGGATGTGATAAGAACAGGAAAACAGGTATAGCATTCAAACCGGAAGTAACGTAATGAAACAAATGTGTCACTCCCTTCAGGCTTCCAAGCTGTCAGCAGAGGGTGTATCAGAAACAGGAAAACAGGTATAGCATTCAGACCGGAAGTGACGTGATGAAACAAATGTGTCACTCCCTTCAGGCTTCCAAGCTGTCAGCAGAGGGTGTATCAGAATCGAAAATGGGTGTGTGTCAATGAAGACCGGGAAACAAATCACAGTGGCCCCGAAGCGAACAGGGAATGAGTGCAGCATTCAGACCGGAAGTGACGTGATGAAACAAGTGTGTTACTTCTTTTACATTTCCGAGCTGTCAGCAGGGGGTGTACATAAATAGAAGCAAAAAAACGGTTTCATATAGAAACGAAAGTGGTTATTGTGGTTTAATAGGGGAACTATAGAAAGTGCATATTTATGAAAGATTGGTTGTGAAAAATAAGGTGCAAGAAAAAGAGAAGGCACTATGTAAAGATTAAGCCATACTAAAAATCAATAAAAAATTGGATAAACAGAGGGACCAGAACGATCATTCTGATAAGATGCCAAAACGGGAGGAGTTTAAAATCCGAACTTTAGTATGGGCTAAAAGACTCCAAAAGATTAGAAAATTACAAATAATGAAGGTTAAAATGTAAAAATGTAAAGATCCCCCAGGAGGTCCCCCAGGTCAGAGAATACCCCCTTCAGGAGGAGCGGACCAGCGGTACAGAGGACCATCCCCCAGGAGCCACCAGGAGGTCCCCCAGGTGACATTCCCTCGTTCCCAGATGATCGGATGACCATGAGTCAAGTTTGGATATAAACACCTGCGCTTGATCTACCATTATCTGGTAAGCCTGCATCCATTGTCTTTATCACCGCTGAAGATTTTTGGTGTCATTTTTTCATTGAGTGAATCGCCTTCTTATTATTGAAAGACTTTAGTTCTAAAATATCATAGGCGCTGCATATGATTATTAAGTGCATTTTTGGGACAATATAGATCTATTGATTGTGCGTGCTGCCACCCGTAATATTCACCTTTTGGGTTTTATTATTATTTTTTCCAATTTTAATATTTATTAGTGAGCGCGGAATTTACCTGTATTATACGTTACCTTTGATCCTATTTCCTGCGAGCACTTTTTCTTCAAACTATACGGTCCTTACATTTAACATGGATGTATTTGACTATAGAGCCTCCAGAACCCTCAATGTTGATGGGGTCTTTGTAGCTTCCAATACAGATACTGAAATTGGAGGTTTGTTTCTTAGACTAAAGAATCTGATGGTCACAGAGATTCATCTCCAATGGGACACAGCTTTCTTAGAACAATACATTAATGAGAGTATGGTCCCCAGGAGTCTTAGATGGGAGATACATCCCCAACAAGGAGAGACTGACCTAGAAGGGTGGTTTAAATACTACAATGACGCAGGTCTTAAATCTTTAGGCTTCATCAACTCTAGAAAGAAATTCAAGTTAGCCATCATTGATCTAGAAGTTAAAGATATTAAAGATAAGTTATTGCCTTTTAAAAACTCTGCAGAATATCAAAACTTATCCTCAAACCTCAGAACGCATTTAGAAAAAGAAGATAGAGAACAAAAACTCAAAAAACAAAGAAAATATGCCAGAGATACTGAGGATTACAAAACCTCTAGTGTTTTCAAATGGCAAATAAATCAATCTGCTACAGGTTTAACAGAACATCCCCATGACCCCAATAAGGGACATCTCACAGTTGCACAACCTTTACCCCCTAGGGATTCACAGAGGGGAAGACCACCTTATAGACCCCCAGCGTGGAGGAGAGGGGCTTCTCAGGATTACCGTTCCCCTTCTTACCACCATTACTCCAGACACCCCCCTGGTAAAGGACGCGGACCTCCTAAAGGTACACAGGGTCCGCATAATTCACATGTGTATAATACTTACACACATCAATCAAACCATGGTTATCACCAGTCCCGACCACCACATGGACATAGACCGCCCAGACAAACACCTTCCACCCCATACTTCCGTCTGGATACTTCCAATAGATATTCACCATTATATAATGATGAACCATATTTCTCCTATAATGAGGAGGGTTATGATATTAATCAGTCTCCATACCGTTACAATTCAGACTACCCTCATCCTCCCCCCCCCCCCTCCACCACGGGTTTTTCCCTTGGCCAATCCCTCCAGAAAAAGGGGCCCCGACTCAAGAGAGGGAACAGAGGGGGGAGGAAGCATAAGAGAGGAAAAAAGAGTTCGGACATAACCTCCTCTTCTGGTATTTTTAATTTAAGCAAACAAATCCTTAGTCAAGAGGAAACTAGTGTACTCAACAAAGGCCTAAAGTTTGCTTTACCCAAAAAATTTAACAAATTTGAAACTTTCATTGATGTTCAGAAATTTATACGTAAAATCAATATTCAACGTTACCTTATCTCAAATCCTATTAGATCTACTTTAAACAATACCCCCTCGGTGCATTCGGGTCTCAGCAACCCTTCTACTTTCAAACCTTCGGGGCCAATAGCCCCCTCTATTAATGTTTTCAGGGATTTGGTTTTACGTGATTTGGAGGATATGCCTGTGCGTAAATGCCATATCCCCACTGCTCTCAAACAGGGGGTTGAGAGCCTTTGCCATAATAAGAATCTCATCATTAGACCTGCGGACAAGGGTGGTGGCATTGTGGTCATGGATAAAACTGACTATAAAACCGAGATGACCAACATCCTGAGTGACACTGCTACTTATCAACCCCTACTATCCAACCCCACTAACAAATATAAAAACGAATTAACCAAAATTATCAAACAAGGTTTTGACAAGGGTATCATAAATAAAAAGGAAAAACATTTTTTGATTCCCATGTGCCCCGTATTCCCACTATTTATTTTTTACCTAAAATTCACAAAAATTTGGAACGACCACCCGGACGCCCGATTATCAGTGGCATTGATTCAATTACTTAGAGAATTGGCAAATACATAGACCATTACCTGCAGCCACATGTGACCAGAATGCCATCATACCTTAAGGACACCAAAGACACTATCCGTAAACTTGAAAAGGTTCAATTACAAGAGGGAGACATCATAGCTACCGCTGATGTATCCTCTCTGTATACGTGTATTTCCCACAATCATGGGTTAGCTGCTGTGGATCATTATCTCGCACAAGATACGAGTATACCCAATTCACAAAAAGAGTTCATTCTAGATCTGGTTGTGTTTGCCACCACACACAACTATTTCTGGTACGACCAACAGTTTTATTCACAGTGTAAAGGCGTAGCTATGGGGGCTAAATTTGCCCCCAGTCTAGCCAATTTATTTATGGCTAAATGGGAGGAGGATGTCGTCTTTGCCCTCAATAGACCTGAGTTAATATTTTGGGCCAGATATATTGACGACATCCTCCTCCTTTGGCGTGGTGACCAACGATCACTTGATACCTTTTTCACCACTTTGAATAATAATGATAACAACATTGTTCTATCCCTGGAAAGTAGCAACCATAGCATTCATTTCTTGGATCTGAACATTGATATCAGTACGGGGAAATTCATTACAATGACATATTTCAAACCAACTGACAAGAATGGCTACATTCCGACAGACAGCTGTCCCCACCAAACATGGCTTAAATCCATACCCAAAAGCCAATTCATGCGTCTGAGACGGAATTGCTCAGATACCAAAGTTTTTATTGAACAGGCCCAGGTTATTAAGGAAAGATTATTAGAAAAAGGATACCCTGAGGATGTGATAACCAAAGAGATACAGACGGTCTCCCAGATTGACCGTGATACACTTTTAACTGACAAACCTAGGACTCAGAATTTTGACGCTAAATGGTCCTTTTTTACGGGTTACTCAATACAACATAAACAAGTGAAGAAAATCATTAACAAACATTGGGGGGTCCTCCGCAATGACAGACTCATAGGCCCCCTCCTACCCGATAAACCACAGGTTGTGTACCAGGATTTAAAAGGTTTTTTTAAATGTCAGAGATGTAGGGTCTGCAAATTTAACAAGATTAAAAACAGGAGGATCTCAAGTTTTTCTTCGACAGTCACAGGGCGCACATATGAGTTAAAATGTTTCTGCACATGTGAAACAAAAAACGTTGTATATCTTTTAACCTGTCCTTGCAACAAGCAATATGTTGGTAGAACCACAAGGTCTTTTAACGTAAGAGTAAACGAGCATATAACCAATATCATTAAAGGGAAGACTAATCACAGTGTCCCTAAACATTATCTCAAATACCACGATCGCAATCCGGACGGTACCCTCTACCAAGTAATTGACAGATATGTTCCCCCTTGGAGAGGAGGGTGGATCAAAAGAGGAGTGTCTCAACTTGAAACGTCTTGGATATACCAGCTTAAGAGTTACTACCCACATGGTATGAATGTGGAATGGGACATCAATGCTTTTATTAACAAAGCCTGATATTTTAATTTACTCCAACATTTTTATATTCCCAGTGTCCCCACATTTTATGGTTATCCTGATCCATCCCTTTTGTATGAACTATTATGTTTTTCAAAACGCATCTTTTGATTATAGGTTATATGCATCTTACCATTGTCCTTGTTTCTGTAAAGTTCCTCATATGGATGTAAATAGGTAGTCATCTTTATACCTACCTCTAAAATCTTTTCTTACCCATTTTGTTAAATTTTTAACTTTTTTTAGACGCATACATTTTTACGTTCTTACATGTTTACTGTATCAAAATGTGGTTCTATTTAAGACTAGCAATTCTCATTCGAATTAAGGTTTTTTTGATGCGATAGTCGGCATATGGAACTTTGTCGACATACAACTAATGTGTGATGTACAACGCATGTCTCATTTTGGTTATTCAATCTGGCTGGCTGTTCTTAACATTTTTACATTTTAACCTTCATTATTTGTAATTTTCTAATCTTTTGGAGTCTTTTAGCCCATACTAAAGTTCGGATTTTAAACTCCTCCCGTTTTGGCATCTTATCAGAATGATCGTTCTGGTCCCTCTGTTTATCCAATGTTTTATACATTTTTTATTGATTTTTAGTATGGCTTAATCTTTACATAGTGCCTTCTCTTTTTCTTGCACCTTATTATTCACAACCAATCTTTCATAAATATGCACTTTCTATAGTTCCCCTATTAAACCACAATAACCACTTTCGTTTCTATATTTTTTGCTTCTATTTATGTACACCCCCTGCTGACAGCTCGGAAATGTAAAAGAAGTAACACACTTGTTTCATCACGTCACTTCCGGTCTGAATGCTGCACTCATTCCCTGTTCGCTTCGGGGCCACTGTGATTTGTTTCCCGGTCTTCATTGACACACACCCATTTTCGATTCTGATACACCCTCTGCTGACAGCTTGGAAGCCTGAAGGGAGTGACACATTTGTTTCATCACGTCACTTCCGGTCTGAATGCTATACCTGTTTTCCTGTTTCTGATACACCCTCTGCTGACAGCTTGGAAGCCTGAAGGGAGTGACACATTTGTTTCATTACGTTACTTCCGGTTTGAATGCTATACCTGTTTTCCTGTTCTTATCACATCCGGGTCACTCTGATTCGTTTCCCGTCTTTTTGATATATGTAAATTACTAATTTCCATACTTATTATTCATTTGCAATAATTTTCATGTTATATAGGTGTTTCGGTCTACTTTTCTATATTCTATTTTCGCTTACAATTCATTGCCACCCCTGTTACAATACTACTTGAATTGGGGCAATATATTTTTTCTTCACCATATAGAGGCGTGGAACGCACGCCATCGGCGCCATTTTGACGCCCAAAAAGTGATTTCCGTTCCTACGGCCCCCTACAGGGGGCTAATTGTTATTCATAACACACTTTATAAATGGCATGTTAGGCAGGAGGGGAAATACCCCAGATGACGGCCAGTTGAGCCGAAACGCGTCGGTTTTCCCCCATTTCCTATGAGCTCTTATTTTGATCACTATATGTGAGTATTTTTAATCCAGTAATTTCTGTAATAAATTTGGTAAACGGTATCACACGATTGTGGGCTTCTCTCTTTTACCTGAATACACTCCGTATGAATACCTGATTGTCCCTGGACGAGAGAACAGGAGCGGTTGGAGTCACTCTCCTTTCCACCAGCGCTTGCCCAGGTCAGAGAATACCCACTTCAGGAGGAGCGGACCAGCGGCACAGAGGACCATCCCCCAGGAGCCACCAGGAGGTCCCCCAGGTCAGAGAATACCCCCTTTAGGAGGAGCGGACCAGCGGTACAGAGGACCATCCCCCAGGAGCCACCAGGAGGTCCCCCAGGTGACATTCCCTCGTTCCCAGATGATCGGATGACCATGAGTCAAGTTTGGATATAAACACCTGCGCTTGATCTACCATTATCTGGTAAGCCTGCATCCATTGTCTTTATCACCGCTGAAGATTTTTGGTGTCATTTTTTCATTGAGTGAATCGCCTTCTTATTATTGAAAGACTTTAGTTCTAAAATACCAGTTTTGAGTTACAGAGGAGGTCTAGTTCTACAATTATTGCTCTCCCTCAAACGATCATGGGAATACCTCACATGTGTGGTTTGACCAATGTTTTCATATGCGGGCGCGAGTTCAGTATGCGTTCGCTTATATGTGCAAGCTCGGTGGGCCTCTTTAAATTTTGTTTTTCTTTCTGATTTATTTTTCTTTCTAGTTTTACACAGTCCATTTGCAAAAAAAATTGGTTAACTTTTATTCCCATTGCAAGGAAAGTATTTATATAATCGGAAAAAAGGATGACAGGACCTCTTAAATGTGAGATCTGGGGTCAAAAAGACCTTAGATCTCACATTTACAATAGAATGCATTTAAAAAAAGACAATTAAATGTAATCTGTAAAATGAATAAAAATTCTCCTTTAACCACCTCCCACCCGGCCACTGTATATATACGGCCGGGTGGGAGCTTCCCCGTTCTGACAGGACGTGTATTTACGTCCTGCAGAACAGGAGCTCGCCACGCGGCGCACTGCTGCTGGATCCTGTGATCATTATGATCACAGGATCCAGCTGAGCAGAGATCGGGATACGGGCACAGTGACTGGCCCTCCCGATCATGTGACGGCTGTGTCCAATCACAGCCGTCACATTGTAAACAGAGACGAACGTCTCTGTGACAGTTCTCCCCCCGCCGAGCTCAGTGCTGGGGGGAGAGCTGCAGCTATGTGACAGCTCTCTGCATGATGAGGATTTCATGCAGAAAGCTGTCACAGATCACCCCCCACACAGTGCACCAAGCACACTGATACCCCTGTCCACATACATATAAGAGTCCCCAAAACATCTGTCACAGTCCCCAAACATCTATCTGTCCCCATCACATCTGTCACCATACACAAAACATCTGTATGTCCCCGTCACATCTGTCTGTGCGCCAACACCAAATAAACTCCGATTTGGGTTATTTTTACCAAAGAAATGTATCAGTATCATTTTTGGTCAAAATGTATGAAGAGAAATTACTTATTTGCAAAATTTTATAACAGAAACGCAGAAAAATGCATTATTTTTGAAAATTTTCAGTCTTTTTTTAATTTATAGCGCAAAAAATAAAAAACCCAGGGGTGATTAAATACCACCAAAAGAAAGCTCTATTTGTGTGAAAAAAATGATAAAAATTTCATATGGGTACAACGTTACACGACCGCACAATTGTCATTCAAACTGCAACAGCGCTGAAAGCTGAAAATTTGTCCGGGAAGGGTTTAAGTGCCCAGTATTGAAGTGGTTAAGAGCATTCAATGCTATGGAGCGAAGTGGGCAGCATCTTCTGCTCACTAGGCATCCATACTCTGAGGGAAGAGGACCCGATCTTCCCTGCTGCTACTGGTGGGTCCGGGAAGCGGCGGAGATGACGGGAAAGTGGCAGGAGGGGTGGCACCTCTTCCACCCCCTAATAAAAGTGATCTTGCGGCAAATCTGCCACATAGACCACTTTATCTGAAAGCCTGGCATCTGCTGTTTAAAATGATACTGGGGTTATGGTAGCTATCTGCTACTACAACGATAGTCAACGGCAAAGTCCTGCCATATAATGACAGAGGGCGGCCTGTAAGTGGTTTGAATCTCTCAGGAGTAAGTCATGTTACAGTAACTGAAGCAGATGACAGTAACTGAAGCACTTGGTTTTTCTTTAACAGGTTAGTACTCACTAGTGACCTGTTTTACGATTGTTCTACTGTTCCAAGGTTTGCCAAACTCATGCACATAGGACGTTAAAAAAAAACGTCTGTAGCTCATCAGTGATTTTTTTTCTGCTTTTATTAGTGTTATATTATCAGTGTTTTAGCACTTTTTTTGTGTTTTTAAAGGGCCAGCTTTCTTTTTAGTTTTTTTTTCCTCAATTGATCTAGAACGTCTAAAAACGTTGGGGACCGGCGTTTAGCCATGCTTTTTAGCGTTTTTACAGCTGAAAACGTCTCTCAGAACCCACTGGTCTTCGTTTTTTTTTTTTTTTTGCTACAGCTCAAAAACGTCCCAGCCAAAAACAGTTGATAACAGCCTATGTGTGCATGAACACATAGGATAACATGATGAGGCGTTTATTGTAGAAAAAGAAGTCTGCAGCTAAAAACAGCTGCTGTAAAACAGTCAAAAAACGTCCTGTGTGCATGAGGCCTAAGGGGACCACATGCAGACACAATAAGCTGTCAGGGAAAACTGTAAAAAATCTGTCCAGAGCTGACTTATTAGAGTAATTTTGTCTGTAACAGGGGTGAGATGTAAATCTCACCAGGATAAGGCAAACAGACATTGTGGAATATAGTATGGGGTGTGTTAACTTGCTAGGTAAGTTATATGTGCACACATCA
>BLSH010240563.1:348378-371306 GCA_018402905.1 Glandirana rugosa
CTACAGTTAAAACAACTACATGTTGCAGCGTGTTGGCGTGTTAACAGTAAATTTCGTCGCCCCCCCCCCCCAAAGTCTCCAAAAGTAGTGCAGGATCTATTTTTGGGAATGGGTGCGGCGCCATAAAGTTGGCATCACACCAAGACAGTCCCATTGCAGCAATAGCTGCCAAATTGGCCTACAACTTGACATGTGAAATCACAGGCCAAATTGGAGCAATGTGAACGTGGGCAAAGTTGCACAAATATGAATGGTATCCATGGGGGGGGGACTTGTCATACGACTGAGGCCCACAGTTTAATTAACCACTTCAGCCCCAGAAGGATTTGCCCCCTTCCTGATCTGAGCACTTTTGTGATTCTGCACTGAGCTGCTTTAAATGACAATTGTGCGGTTGTGCGACGTTGTACATCAACAAAATTGACATCCTTTTTTTTTATCACAAATAGAGCTTTCTTTTGGTGGTATTTGATCATCTCTGCGGTTTTAACTTTTTGCAATATAAACAAGGAGCCACAAGATAGAAAAAGGAACCAATTTTTAAACATTTGGGCTATAATAAAGATCCACCAAAAAAAGGACAACCCAAAATTCGTCATTTGTTTAGGCCAATCTATTTTTCTACATATTTTTGGTAAAAATAATTGCACTAGTCGTATATCAATTGGGTTGCTCAAAAGTTATCACGCCTACAAACTATGGAAAAATATTTATGGTCTTGTTTTTTTTTAATTTTTTTAATAGTATTGGCGGTGATCTGTGATTTTTATTATGACTGCGATCTTGCCGTGGAAATATCAGACACTTTTTGGGACCAATGACATTTATACAGAGATCAATGCTTTAACTAGCCCCTGATTACTGTATAAATGTAATTGGCAGGGAATGGGTTAACTGTTTTAACTGTGTGTGGGGGGGTGGGCTGGCCCAGGGCATGACAGATCTAAGTGATCCAGATTATAGGAATCAGCAGATCTATTACATGTCCCCTGACAAAATGGAAAACCGCTGTGTTTACATTGGCAGATCTCCATTCTGCCTCTATAACAGGCGATCAGGGATCGCTTGGGCACGCTCACGCACAGGGCCGCTGTTGTACTGGGCCCGGCCCTATTAGCTCAGCAAGGGGGCCCAGGAAGTTTTATAGTTAATTTCAGACTAATTAAAATAAAGCGTTTTACTAAACCGCCCTTGCTCCTACTTGCTTTCTAGTCTGTATTTACATTATCCTGGGCCCCATTAGGGCAATAGAGGGGCCCAGAAAGCAGGGACGTAGATAAGGGGGGGTTTGAGGGGTTGAAACCCCCCCCCCCCAGAGTGTCAGTGGGGATTGCAGAAGAAGTAGCAAAGTTATGTGTGCTTTAACTGCTTTGCCTTTAACTAGTGGCGGTGGCTGCGCGACACTCGGCACTGACTCACACACGCTGTTGTGTGTTGCCTGAGCCTGGCCTGCTGTTACAACATCCGGCCACCGGGGCTCTTCTTGTAGAGGGAGGCTCTGTCAGCAGGGAGGGGCGGGGCAGGGAGCTCCACTGACGCTCCCTCTGTCCCTGCCCTGCCCCGCCCCATGAAGCCTTTATGTGTTTGGATGCTCGCTGCTCTGAGCGGCAGAGAAACTGAGTGGGAGCACTAAGATCGCCTCCCCCGGACTGCTGAGAGCCCTGCCCCAGACCAGGGGTAGGCAACCAGTAGCCCTCCAGCTGTTGTGGAACTACATTTCCCATGAGGCATTGCAAGGCTGGCAGTTACAATTACTCCCAGAGGCATGATGGCACTTGTAGTTCTGCAACAGCTGTAGGGCCCCAGGCTGCCTACCCCTGCTCCAGAACGATGAAAACCACGCCCCCCAGACAGATGAAAGCCCCGTCCCTGGACCGGCAAAAGCCACGCCCCCGGGCGGTCTGAACTCTGAGAGCGGGAGGTAAGGCCAGCTGGCCAGGTAGGTCTTTCTGTCCATAGGAATTTGCAGTGTATTATTAGTGTGTACAGCTGACAGTTTATAACAGTAAATGCCAATATGTTTGAATGTTAGTACAGAGGCTGCAGGATATTATCTAGTGTTTATGTTCTAAAATCATCCTATGCTATGCCTATGCTGCCATTCTCTCACTAAAATAATTACTTAGCACTGTCCAAATGTTACATGCAAGAATTCTTTATGACTTGATGATTGGGAATGTTTGAAAATGACTATTGACCCCTTTAACTTACATGTGAACATAACCCTAAGGCTGCTTTCACACTTCAGCTGCCTGAGCATTAGCACTTTGCTGCCACTATTCGGGTGGCAGCGGGAGCTTTTAACCTGCAAGAATGGGTTAAAAAGGGGTTAATAGTGTTTGTGTTGCAGCGCTTCGGAAGCACTCTGCCCATTCATTGCAATGGGCAGCGGCGGTCTGGAAGTGGTGTATACAGCGCTCCTAAACCGCCCAAAAGACGCCGCTTGCAAGACTTTTTTTCTGGGCCCACAAGCGCACCGCCCCAGTGTGACAGCACTCAGGCTTTCACACTGGTGCTGCAGGTGAGGAAGATTTCAGGTGCTTAAGCACTAAAAATAGCGTATAAAAAGGCGCCTGAAAACTGCCTCCCATTCATTTGAATGAGTGCTTTCACACTGGGGCTGTGTGCTTGCGGGGAGTTCGAAAAAGTCCTGCAAGCAGCATCTTTGGGGCGTGTTTGGAGCGCTGTAAATAGCACTCCAAAAACGCCCCTGCCCATGGAAATGAATGAGCAGCGCTTCCAAAGCACCTTAGAAACGCTTTGTAAGCGCCGCAAAACGTTTCTTTTTTCACCTTGTCACATGACCTTAAACAAAATGCACAGCTAGCGTCCAAAAAGCGCTGCAAAAGGTGCTTTAGCAGTGTTTCAGTGTGAAAGGGGTCTCAGGATTCTTCCAGAGGCTGAAGCTACCACTTTGAAAGGCAGTCTCTGGAAGAATCATTAGGTTCACATGGGCATTAAAGGGGTTGATTGTCAGGTAATAATGTACCTAACCATCAGATTGGAAAGGGCCACCACTAACAAAGGTCTCCTCAGGAGCCATGGAATCTATACTAGCAATAGTTCTATAAAGATTGGGAGGCTTTGATTTATGACTTTGGAAAATGTGTCAGAGACCCATATACACTGCCTGTAGACTCGCTGTTATACAAAACCCTCCCTGACAGTGTTGTTTACCCCCTTAAGGCTACTTTCACACTGCACAGGTAGCCGCGGTCACAGTAAAACCCTGCTAGTTTTAGCGGATTTTTACCAGTGATAGGGTTCCGCTATGTGGGCGGGAGCGCCGCGCTTTTAACCCTCCCACAAGGTGTTAAAAGTGCCAACGCTCAGCGCTACCGAGGCGGTGTGCAGCCGCTTCGGAAGCACTTTCCATTCATTTCAATGGCAGGGGCGATAGAGGAGCGGTATATTACCGCTCCCCTCACCGTCCTAAAGGTGCTGCTTGCAGGGCTTTTTGTAACGTCCTGCTAGCGCACCGCCCCAGTGTGAAAGCACTCAGGACTTTCACATTGGGGTGGAATGAGGGGGACTTTTGAGGCGCTTTACAGATGCTATTTTTAGCTAAATAGCGTCTGTAAAACGCTTCAGTGTGAAAGGAGCCTTATAGCTGTGCATTGCTAAAAGTTAGAATTTGAAAAATGGCTATGTGATCATCTCCTGTAGTAGGTCGCATCCGCAGTCCCTGGTTATCTCCTGTAATGCATCCGCAGTTTCTGGTTACCTCCTGTAATCCATCCACAGTCTCTGGTTATCTGTGAATTTGGATTTTGACTGCAGTGACTGTGACATCAATGAGAAAGTTTAACAGCGGCGCTGCCTGTGAATCTTGACATGCCAGGTTGCGGCACCGTGAAGCTAAGCATCAATGTCACAGCAATGTGTAGTCAACAATGCAGTTACTATGTTCATTTAGAGGTAGATGGTCAAGGGGTGGTTCTGTTTAATCATCCTCTTTGAGTCTCTACATTGACTGCGGTTTTGAAATCGTGCAACTTCATCTGAAATCGCACGATTTCAAAGCCACATGTGAGTGTGACTTGGAAGACACCTCTGCGGCTTCGTGTACAAATGTCTATGCAATGTACACCTCAAATCACCAAACGTAATGCAGGAACTACTTTTGCAAATTGGTGCAGCATTTGAACATGGCCATTGCCGGCAATAGGATGGGACTTGTCGTGCGATTTGTCCCTCCCAATATCATGTTTGGCCACACCGACTTTTTTGCAGAGGCGCGCAGGGCTATGCCTGCCTGTCATGCCCCTCAATCTCAAGCTCGAAAGTTGTGAGGTATGTTCTGTATGTATAGACTCTGCACAATGCTGCTTCTCTTGCATTGCATTCTGGGTAACAAAAAAATCAGTGAGTGCGTTGCCTTCCACAGGATGGTGCCCTTTGCACCTGCCCAGTAAAATTTGCGATTACAGTGCACCATCCTGTGATAAGCAGTCCAGTGGCAGAGAGCACTGACCGCTGTGTTCTGGTGGGGGGAGGGCATCCCCATGTCAGAACACAATAGCACAGCAGGGGAAATCCTTTTACTAACGTGTGTGTTTGTACAGTGATCTGTAAGGTTTTTTTTTCAATTCAGCCAGTACCAGGCTTTAGACGGGACAATAACCAACCTCCCTAGGCAATGTTCATAAGACCTGGAAGAAGGCAAAACTGAAATAAGGTTCAATTTTCAAGAGTATCTGAAAAAAGTAGAATTAAAGCGGTAGTAAACCCATGCATTTAACGGGTTAAAAACCAGTCACATTTCCGGCACGTGCCGGAAAGGTAACACTCCCATTGGTTGTGCTCTAAACCAATCTGTCAAACCATCCAATGGCTGGTGTCATAGCTGATCACATGTGCAGCATCATGGCAGTTGTAGATTAAACAGAGGCAAAGATGGCAGCTTCCTTGGCTGAAAATGATAGGGGGGTTTACTACCACTTTAACCACTTGCCGACCGCCGATCGGCGATTGACGGCGGCAAAGTGGCTCGTTCCCGCAAATCGCCGTCATACGACGGCGGCTGCGGGAACGTATATAGTGAGCGCGCGCGCGCTCACTGTGTCCAGGGGGGGCCAGGGAGCGGGTGCGGCGGCTTCGATTGCCGCCTGCCACCCGCGATGCCCCCCCCGGAGCGAATGAGCGGAGGTCCGTGTATGTAAACACGGACCTCCGCTCTGTGTGAGGGGGAAGGGCTGTGATCACAGCCTTCCTTTACGTGAAGGCTGTGATAACTTCCCTTCCCCTGTTAGGGCATCCCCCATACAGTTAGAACACGCCCAGGGAACATAGTTAACCCTTAGCGCGCCCCCTGCAGGTTAACCCCTTCACTGCCAATGGCATTTACACAGTAATCAGTGCATTTTTATAGCACTGATCGCTGTATAAATGCCAATGGTCCCAAAAAAGTGTCAAAATGTTCCGCCATGTCCGCTGAAATATTGCAGTACCGCAAAAAATCGCAGATCGCCGCCATTTTTAGTAAAAAATAAAAAAAAATTAAAAACCCCAAAAATGAATTCTCATCATCCGTAAACGCGACCACTTTTGAGCAAACCAATCAATAAACGCCGATTGCGATTTTTTTTTATCGCAAATATGAGGAAGAATATAAATCGGCCAAAAACTGTGAAAAAAATGTTTTTTTATATTTTTTTTTTGGATTTGTATTTTAGGAAAAAGTAAGAAATTTGGGTTTTTTTGCAAAATTGTCGCTCTTCTTTTGTTTATAGCGGCGATCAGAAATGACGCAGCGGTGATCAAATACCACCAAAAGAAAGCTCTGTTTGTGGGAAAAAAAGGACGCAAATTTCGTTTGGGTACAACGTCGCACGACCGCGCAATTGTCAGTTAAAGCGACGCAGCGCCGAATCGCAAAAAGGGCTCCGGTCCTAAAGCTGGAAATCCTTCCGGGGCTGAAGTGGTTAAGGATGTGATTGCTTACTATGAGCAACACATAGTTTTTTCCTTTTTCCAATTTGGTGCAATTTGTGTCATTTAAAAAGACTTTTACTTAGTATCTGCTGCTGAACACCCATCCCCCCCCCCCACCCAGAACAAATAATTATCTACAGGCCTGCCAGGAAGTAAGAGCACTGAAGGAATTGATTTCCATTTTCGGGCGGCGTAGGCAGATAAGCCCTTGCCGCATAATGCGCTGCACATGTTCTAGTTCTGGCCGCCACTGCTTGTACCATCTTTGGCAGAGTGATTCCTGTGTACACCGCTCCCTCAGTAAGTGCCGTGGTCTGAGGGAGAGACTTCTGTGAGATGGGCAGGCAGATGAGAGGGCACAGGAGACCTAATCTGTCAGCGGTGTAGAGCTTCTGGCACAGGGTGGCACACAGTCATGGAAAGAAGGTACAGCCCCCTGACTCCCCACTGTGTTTATTATTATCGTCATTATGATGATCACAGCACTGCGGATCCTTGATTGCTCCTACATAGTGTCATACGACGGCGGCCGCGAGATCGAGCCTAGTGAGCGCGCGCTGCCGGAGGCGCGCCCGCACGCTCACTGTGTTCGGGGAGGGCCAGGGAGCGGGTGCGGCAGAGTCGATCTCCGCCGGCCACCTGCGATGCCCCCCCCCCCGGAGTGAAAGAACGGAGGTCCGTGTAAGTAAACACGGACCTCCGTTCTGTGAAGGGGGAAGGGCTGTGATCACAGCCTTCCTCTACATGGAGACTGTGACCACTTCCCTTCCCCAGCTAGGGCAGTCCCCACACAGTTAGAACACGCCCAGGGAACACAGTTAACCCTTAGAGCGCCCCCTGCAGGTTAACCCCTTCACTGCCAATGGAATTTACACAGTAATCAGTGCATTTTTATAGCACTGATCGCTGCATAAATGCCAATGGTCCCAAAAAAGTGTCAAAATGGTCCGACATGTCCGCTGAAATATCACAGTACCGCTAAAAATCGCAGATCGCCGCCATTACTAGTAAAAAAAATAAAAACCCCAGAAATGAATTCTAATCATCCGTAAACGCGGCCACTTTTGCGCAAACCAATCAATAAACGCCGATTGTTTTTTATCACAAATATGAGGAAAAATATAAATCGGCCAAAAATGGTGAAAAAAAATGTTTTTTTTATATTTTTTTTTTTTGGATTTGTATTTTAGCAAAAAGTAAGAAATTTGGATTTTTTTGCAAAATTGTCGCTCTTTTGTTTATAGCGGCGATCAGAAATGACGCAGAGGTGATCAAATACCACCAAAAAGAAAGCTCTATTTGTGGGGAAAAAAGGACGCAAATTTTGTTTGGGTACAACGTCGCACGACCGCGCAATTGTCAGTTAAAGCGGCGCAGCGCCGAATCGCAAAAAGTGCTCCGGTCCTAAAGCTGGAAATCCTTCCTGGGCTGAAGTGGTTAAAGTCAGCTGCATTTCTCTCCTTCCCTACCAGGAATGAGCTGAGGCATGTTCAGATCCTAGTCAAATCAAATTTATAACAGCCTGGACAAGAATAAATATCACTTGAAATATCACTTTTTCTGGAAAGGTGGGTGGGGTCAAGGGCAGGGTTGGGGGGCCCCATCAGATAAGCTGTACGGGGCCCCGCTCACGCAGCTGCATGAGCCGGCATACAGCTACAGTGATTCATGCAACAGTGCCAACCTGCCACTGTATTATGACAGCGGCCAGTGTGCAAAGACCCTAACAAGATTCATTGATAACACTTTTGAATTAGGCCCCATTCGTACTTGTGTGACCTTAAAGTTTCACAGCTTTGCTGCGACTTGAAGCAATGCCTGTATAATCTTGTGGTCTATGGACCATAAAGTAGCACCAAAGTAGTACAGGGATGAATTTGAACAACTTTAAGGACGCACAAGTGAGGGCCCAATTCAAAGGTGGTATCCATGAATCACATTCACACTGATGGGACCTGAAAGTCACATAATTTTCCTGCAACACTTCATGGAATGCCTGTATAATATTGAGAGCTATGGAACTTCAAGCCACAGGAAAGTCACACCAAAGTAGTACAGGGACTACTTTGAAGTTGCTGCAACTTGAAGCAGCACAGATATGAATGGTTTCAGGAAAAGGTGGCCAAGTGTAAAAGCAGAGTATATACACACACACAACTGATTTAATTTAGCAGAACACATGCAGGTAATGGGCCTGTAACCAGGAAGGGATCTGTGTGCATGGGAACAAAATGAATATGTGGTGAGCCGAAATTAACAAACTAGCCCCACTCCCACCAAATATAGCTACCACATCCTCCCCCATACTGAGTAAGCACAAGTAGATTTCCTGCACTGACCCAGCAAATGAGTAGCACTTCCTCTCTGCAAAAGAGGGACCTCGCCATGTCCCTATAGAGACCCTGACCAGCACAGACATTTCCAGGTCACTGATCATTTGCATATGTCAATCTGTAGTTCTGTATATGAAATTAGATTGATTGAAGCTAAAGGGAGTTTGACAAGAAATGGTGTCTCTGGGATTGCAGCAGAAGAATTAAATAAAATAGCTTAAGACTGAAAATGTATTTGCACAGCAACACTAAAATGATGTACATTCATTAGCATTACAATATTAACAGTATAAATGGCAGTACATTTAGACAAACATTTGGCAATTGTATTCTAATAGAAGCTTACAATCTAAAATTTCCTAAAAACCATATATTGGACACAGTTTTACTTTCACAGCGTATTACTCTCAACACACACACACACACACACACACACACACACACCAACCCCCAGCAAATGTTAAGCTGCAAGATTATACAAAAACAGTAATTCCTAAAAGAAACAATATAAATATTAAAAAGCTACAGATGCAAATGATCAACATCCACCACCCCCTACATTCTACACATCCATTGATTATGTTCTGGAAGATGCATTTCTGTGTACATGATTAAGCAATGATATCAAAGAGTAGATCAGCTGATGCTCCCAAATGCATAGTCAGACAGGAACAAGACACAAATTTGACAGCACAGTCACATAAACTGACTTTTGATGGACAAAATGCAAAGATTCCAGCAAACAACCATACAGCCCCAGAGGGGCATTTGTCAATATGCACAATACAAGGCCTTCTTCCCCCCCCACCCACCCAGCAAATAACACAACCTCTTTTGAGGCCAAACCAAGCCACCTCAAAGGAGGTGTATCCGTATGAGGTCATTGTGTATAATAACATGGTGGGGAGATCCAAACAGAGACACAGCTACTAATGTCTATACCAAGGGTTTATGATGCTCCAAAGTTGGGGCAATATACAGCCTAATCATACTATCAAAAGTCAAAACAGGTCCTTACCTTAATCCTTAGTGACCGGGAGACCACAGCAGTAGGACGCCAAAAGGCTTCCATGCTTCACTGCGTTCCCGGTCCTTCTAAAAAAGCCGACACCACTCAACGTACGAGCGCACAGCGTGGTTCGAACGTTCGGCGCAGCCCTCCGACGTCACCTCCGGTCCGAACGTTCGGTTTGGCGGCACATGCACGACAGATGTCGTCAGACGCAAACGAAGGGGGGGGGGCCGTGCCGCCAATCCCTGGTGAATATTCACCTATGGGATGGCGTGGGGCATGGAAAGCCCTTTTGCCATATCCGAGCGTCGGAACAGACGCCCAAGGACTCAGATAGGCCAATGGGACAGCTCCAACTCACCACCACACAGCGCCATCTACTCCCAGAGGAAGGAATTTACATTTAATTTTCATTTTATTCAAATCCATACAATTATACTATAATCATAGACTACATAAAGACCTTGATGTGTCACATCATAGTCAAGTAAAGACATACAGGCAATATTATCTTAGTCTAGGGTATGTATCCCAACCGGGAGAGGAATAAAAAAAAAGTAGTAAACTATTTCAATACTCTTATTTTCTATTCTATTCTTTTCTATTCTATTATAACTATATTTTCTATTCAAATTCTTATATATTAATTCTATTGGAAATTGGAATTCAATTCAAATCATGCTGTTTTCGAAATTAGAATTTTGGAAAATTGAGGTATATACTATAGATATAATTCCATTCTGTTCTATTGTTTTTCTATTCTATTGTTTTCTATTGAATTGTATAGTTTTTTTATTCTCTTTATTTTAATTTCCCTAGTTTTTTCAAGTCTATTATTTCTTTTCTCTTCTATTCTAAACTTTTCTATTGAAATTCGAATTTGAAGTCATTCTATTGGAAATTCGAATTTCGCAAAATTGTTATATATATCAATTTTCCGAAATACGAATTTTGGAAGATTCTTATAATATATATATAGACATATATACATTTAGTGTATTCCGAATTGAATACATTGTATTCGAAATTCGAATCGAATTTGAATCAAAACATATTCGAAAAGCAAAGTCCAATCAGAATTGTCCAATCAGCTTTTTTTTTTCTTTGTGGGTGGGGCTATGATAACTATATATAAGCTAAACCTCCTGGCATAGGCTTTGCCACATAGAGAATGTCTTGTGGTGTGGAGAGCTGTATGTTTCTATGTGCCTTGGATAGACTCTTTGTATTGATCTACACAGTACACATATCTATTAGTAAATAATAGAAATACTAATTATCAATTATTATTGAGGTTTTCAAGCGAGATAGGTTTACTTTTGCTACAAAATTACATCTGTTTTTTTATACACACTTCTTGCAGCAGTGTAATAGAAGTAGTTGGGCGGCGTAAGGCTGCTGTCAGTCAGTCACTTCACCTATCATCAGACAGGCAGCTGTGTGAAGAAGTAACAGTTTCAGACAGTGTCTCAGCTCAGGTGTTTGAGGAGGACAGGCTCTGGCTGTGTTTCTGTGATGGATTCTTCTTCTCAGACAGCTCACATATTGAGCCAAAGTGCTCATGGTAGAGGCACAATCAGCAGCAGCCCCACCACCACCAGTTCTGCAGTAGATATGATGACATTCACTGACCGTGGGCAGATGTCCAGTGGAGCTGTTAGCAGGAGGAGAGACAAAGCAGTGCAAGTCAACTTAGCAGCCCACCTATTAAACTAAAAAGACCAAGCAGTGTAATTGGAGGAGCTGCTACTATTACTACTGCCAGTGTGCCGACTAAGAGGAGTAAGCCACCTACTAAGCGCCAGTTGTTTAGCAACCCCACACCCATCAACACAACTACCAGTGATCCATCTACTTCCACCACCATCACTAACAACTTCTAAGTTCTACAGTAAAGGCCATTCAATGACTGTGCAGGTTTTTTTTGGGTTTGAATCCACACAAGCAACCAAAAATGTAAGTTTTAAATTTGGAAAAGAATTGTGTGAACATTGCCAGTGCCACAATAAGCAACACTACTAGAACTTTCAGTTCTATTGCCAGCACCACCACCACAACATTTGATAAGAGCTCTATTTCTGATAAAATATATCTTAATGAGGAAACTATGCATGTGTCCCCAAATCAGGGAAAGTAGACATTCAGCAGCCTGACTACAGACCTGAGTGTAATAAAAGTCCACTTGCATGTGATATTAATAAATCACCCCTACTGTTTTCAACCTCACCATCTCCTCCACCACAAATGTCACCTCTAATGGAGTCTCCAATGTCCTCTCCTCTTTCAATATTGGAGTCTCCTGTCATTGCAGATAAAAGTTCTGCCACCAGTGCCATCATTCAGGGTGGACCTCCAAAGTCTGACCAAGCGACCATTCCCTCTATGTTTAGGCCCCCATCTGTCAGGTCACAGATCACAGCAGGGAACACAGGGGTGGATATTATAAAAGAACCAGTTGTCCCAGCACAGCAGGGTGCTGAAACTTCAGCTGAGCAGTCTTCAGCACCTGCGCCCAGTAAATTTTCCAGTCGCCGTTCACAGATATGGAATTACTTTGTTTCAATAGGTGATGGTCGCGTAGCCAAATGTACACTATGCCGTTGAGAGGTGAGCCGCGGGCAAGTGAAAGGACACCTGACCAATGCGGGCATGAAGCAGCATATGTGCACTCACCACAAAGCTGTGCTACTGAGAGAGGAACATGGTGTGGCTCCTCCTCCATACACCACTAGGGGAAGTGCAGCTGTGACTGCTACTACTAGCAGTACCACTACCCAGGCTAAGGAACAGATTTATCATGCCACTTTTGTGACAGCATCATCGAGTCAGATGTCACATCCCCACCATTCCTCATCTATACAGGCGACCCTTTATCAAGTTGGTGGCTTTCATGCAAAAGTCATGTCCCGCCAGCAGTTCCGTAAAGTCACACGTTTGATTGCGCAGCTCATAGCAGTTGGAGGGGCTCCTTTTAATTTGGTAGAAGGGGAACCCTTTAAACAACTGATGGAAGCTCTGGCCCCTGGTTACAAAATACCGTCACGTACAACTTTTAGCCATACCATATTGCCATCCCTTTACAGTTCTTGTGTTGCAGTGTTAAAGGAAGAGCTGGCAAAGTCTGCTGGGCAGTCTGTTCACTTCACCACAGACCTAAGAAGTGCTCCAACTGGCCAGCATGCCTTTTTGTCCCTGACGGCACATTGGTGGCATCCCAAGGTCCTGCAAGATATTTCATCTTCCGGGGCAAGAGGCTCAGCCCCCTTAGTCAAGCAAGGGCACCGTTCTTTCCTTCTCCATGCTGAGGTCATGGATGAGCAACACACTTCCCACAACATTCTGCAATCACTGAAGAGGATGGTGGCACAGTGTTTGGGAGAACAGGCAGGTACACAGGCAGAGATGGGCTTTGTCGTTCCAGATGGTGGCACAAATATGCTAAAAGCTGTACGTGATGGTAAATATGTTGGTGTGCGCTGCTCAGCCCATTTGCTAAATCTAGTTGTTAAAGATGCCCTTTCTGAGGACAACACAACTGGAAGGTTGGCCACACTACTGGACTCATGTCGCAAGATTGCGGCACACTTCCACCGCAGTGTGAAAGATACCCATATCCTCAGAAAGGAGCAAAAAAAAGCAGGGCTGAGTGAGCACCGCCTCAAGATAGATGTTGTCACGAGATGGAATTCAACTTTGGACATGTTGGAACGCATATTGGAACAGCAGAAGGCCCTTCATGTCATGTCCAATGAACATTACATTGGTATTAGTACACCGCTTGGTAGGGAGGATTGGGCAATGATTGCTCAGCTTGTGGCAGTACTCAAGCCTTTCAAGGCTGTCACAGAACAACTGAGCCAAGAAAGTGCCAGCATATCTGAAGTAGTACCACTCATGTCATATCTGGTTAATAACATTGATGCTTTTCTGTCATATAAGGAGGTGTTACCTGGGGGACACATACCAGAAATAATGGCCCTGCTCAAGAGGTTTAAGGTTTAACTAAGTAGGCGACTGAAAGAGCTCACAGATTCATGCTCTGAAGTAATGCTGGCCTCTCTTTGTGACCCACGTATAAAGGGCAAGATGGCCATGAGATCCAATTCCCTGACCTTTTGGCGAGATAAACTTATAGACAGGGTCAGAGAGAAACATCACCAAATGTCAAGACTTCAATGCGGGGAAGAGGATGAAGAAGCAGAGCTGGAGGAACAAGAATCTGTGTCCCTGTCCAGCAGCGGTAGCAGTAGTGCATCCATCCCTCAGTCCACTATCGCAGCCTCTGTCTTGGTTTGGGCAATAGACTGCTTTGTGGGACCCAGAAGACTTACCTCCCACAAAAAAACTAGTGTGCATGACATGGTAACTACATACCTTGCAGAGTCCACTGTGCCCCCCACAGATAATCCTTTAGAATTCTGAGATAACAAAAGGGATATTTGGCCAGCTCTATCTAAAGTTGCCCAAGAACTCCTCTCATGCCCGCCTAGCACTGTTCATAGTGAACATGTGTTTTCCGTGACTGGTAACATCTTGTGCCCCCAACTTTCACAACTGGCCCCCCAGTTAATGGAAAAATTTGCATTCCTAAAAGTCAATTTACCAAAGCTGGAATATCCAGTTCTCAGCTATGACACTGAATGAAAGTCCAAAGGATGTTTTTTTTGTTCACTGTGTTATGCTCCATTTCTGCCAATATGTTTCCTTGTATACTTTTGAACGATTAACGTAAAGTGTTATAACACATTTACTTACTTTATAAATGCAGCAATGTTGGGCTGCCAAAAAAAAACAAAAAGAAAATGTAATTTTGAATAGTTACATAGTAGATAAGGTTGAATATAGACAATAGTCCATTTAGCTCAACCTGTGTAGGTGTACGTGGGTCAGTGTTTATAAATATTTCCCACCTATCTCTGTATGTTGTGTTCTTTAAGATATATATATGCAGTAGTCTTTCAAAAATATCCATACTCTCTGCCACCGATTGTAGAGGAGGGTTCCCAATCCTTATTGCCCTGACAGTGAGGAACCCCCTGTGCAGTCTAAGATTAAACGGCTTATGCTCCAATCTCATTTTGTGGCCCCGTGTCCTCTTACACTGTCTGAGACTTAATCATTTTTTTATATGCTGGGCTGCCCATTGTGGTGTTTTTGATCGCTATACTTCTCAAGTATCGCTTCTCCCACAAGAATAAATACAATATTTTTTAAGTCATTCCTTGTATTTGGGGTCCTCCCAGAGTCCCAGTTGCCTTATTAGTTTTGTTGCCCTTCTTTGGACTCTCTTTAGCCCCAGCACAAAACTTATATATATAATGTTCACAATCTTGAGGATTTTATTAAGGACTAAAGTTCATTGGTCCGCAATAGTAGTTCCCATAGGGTAAATGTCCATTGCAGTTTGTTGATTCAGGGGTCTCACCAATTTACTGTGAGAAGGTTCCGGGATAGTGAACGAAAAAAAGGAGAGGACTGATGTACAGTTTTCTCTATGATTTTACTGTTGTATTTTTGGGACCCGGAATTTTGGAGGTTCGGAGAGATTTCAGGGTGGGAAAGAACCTCCACCCCTGATTGGGGCTCTGTACCCGACAGGATTAACTTTTACGTGATACCAAGCCCTCACTTGTTTTCGCTTACATCTGTTACTAAAATAATAGCATTACATGAGAAGTCAAAACTTTTTGGTCATTTTAACTTCAAAGTTGTTTTAATTAGGCAGCCAGGCTCTGTTTTTCCAAATTCCGGTTGTCCTATTTGCTAAGTGACCCATGTATTGCAGATCTCATAGTGTCAGCACATGGTAAGCAGAGCTACAGCGTCCTCCATACCCAGAGACACAGTGAGTTCAGGCACAGCCAGTGTTCCTACACAGGGCTGTAGTCACATAGGTGTGAGCGCGAATGCATGGGTGACACTATTAGATCAGCAATGTGAAAAATGGAGCCTGAATAAAAAAAATTAGAAGTGAAAATGACACAAAAGGTTAGACTTCTCATGTAATGCTATTATTATTTAGTAACAGATATAGGCGAAAACACGTGAGAGTTTTGTATCACTTTAACTACATAAAGCAGGAGTTAAGACAGTAATGCAATGGTAGATTCGTAGAAGATGTTGGAGACACCAGTGTGTTGCTGCATGGCAGCAGGACACGTGAGGACTTATCCAGATTTCCTTAACACTTATGTTAATATAATTTTATGTTACGCTTGATTTTACTGAAATCAAGTTAGATTTTGCTTTGTATGTCAGGATCAAAAATATTAGTATTTCCTGAAAGTTTATTTTTTATGAAAACATTAAGATTTCCTTCTGTTGATGATAAAAGCAATGTGGCTACACCCCTGAGCTACAAGGTTTTGGTTTCAGTTCTACATTAAATGGATTCTGTTTGTGTCAAGCAACATACTATTATACCCACAACACTGGCTATTACTATTGGGTGGTGGGATGATGAATACTTTTAAGAGGTGATGGATGATTCTCAGTCACATATATAAGTACAGTAGACTTGTATAAAAATTTGGTGGTGGTGATGGTGCTCGTACATTTAAAACCTAAATATAAAACGACTCAGACATCATGAGTCCGGACCTGAGCTCTTACCTCCTGTCTTCTACTGTTCAGTGGACACAAATACAGGTCTACAGCCAAAACTTTTCTTGAAATTGTGTCTCCCAATTAACTGCACACACGGCATGGAGATGACATAGCCTGATTCTACCATATGCTAAATCAAGCCATGTTACTTGCAAGATTTTTGGGCACTCCAGAAGACCAATGTACATGGTGGGAAGCAATGAATGAAGGATTCAGGAATGGCAGAAATGCTTACGCCTAGTGTTGGTGCAACCAAAAAGGTGAGCACATTTATTTATTGTCCACCTACATTTTTCTGACATTGATTCATATATGCACACGCTTTCTGTGTGTGTATCTATCTATCTATCTATCTATCTATCTATCTATCTATCTATCTATCTATCTATCTATATATATATATATATATATATATAATTTATTTTTTTTTACCCTCTTTTGTGTATGAACAATTTATTAATCTCTCTGTTTTCTACATTTATCTTTTGCTCTAATGCCTCGTACACACTATTAGAATATCGTCCGAAAATAATCGCCGAACGAAGAATCGTACGATTTTGGTGTAGTGTGTACACTACTTCCGACGGCTGATTCCGACCGTCTGAACGAAATTTACCGAAGGAACAAACTCCAAAAATTTTCTCGTATGGGAACAGAACGGACGATTTATGTATAATGTGTTCAGTAGTCGCACGAAAAAACCCATTAACGAACGATCGGAAGTTGCATCTGACCCGGAAGAAACTCTTCAAATAAACAATATGCATGAATAACATGCATGTCAGTATATTCAAACACACACACAAAATATGTATATGTATATATATATATATATATATATATATACGCATACACACATATATATATATAAAAATATATAGTATATTTTATATAGTGTGCGTGTGTGTGTATATATATATATACTGCATATGCTATATATCTATCTCTCTGTCTCTATATATATATATATATATATATATATATATATAGAGAGAGAGAGAGATAGATAATTTATTGATGGAGCGCATGTGCAGTGATTTCACAGTGAAGACACGTTCCCCTTGAAATAAAAAGCACTGTCAGGGCCCATAATGCAGGCTCCAGTGCTGTACATCCGAAAATAAAGGCCACCCCCACATGTTGGGTATGTGTACTGAGTATAGGAAAAACCATAGGACATTGATCCATATACTCCCAGTCCCCTCATCCCAGCTTGAACCATTGATAAAAGAGTTATTTTAATGGCACACATCCTTGTATACCCAAACAAGTCCCATGCCTAAGATCCAATCAAAGCAGACATGACTTTTATTTAGGCCTGAATAAATGAACAATTAATTAAATGTGTGGTTTGGTATATAGCAATAAATGAACCAAAAAAAAATGTAGAACCATATAAACTTTATTACATCTCAGATCCAAAGAATACATGAAAGCACAAAGCAATTTATTTTTATTAAGAAAAAGATGTAATGAATATCCCAACACACAAAATATGCGAAAAATAATTATTTACATAGATCATATATACTGCCATACTATTATTGAATTTAAAAATAAAAAATAACATTTATAACGTAATAAATGGTTCAACTAAAGAGTTGTATAATGATAATCCTGGCACCATGAAGATGATGGACGATCTGGCGCAGCATAATGCCAAACATTTGTGGGCTGAGGTGGTGGTGGCGGTAAAGGTGATGTTGTATGTGGCAATGGAGTTGTAGGTTGGGCCTCAATAATCATTGTATTTTTGGTGATATCACCTCTCACCCCTTTATGTAGCACTTGGAGTAACAAGCACTCTGCCATGGATCGCTGTTCCTCTGACATTTTCCTTAGCTTATTAGCTGTAAGAATGCCAAAAGCATCCTGCTCATCAGATTTTTTTTGTAAAGCTGCGGAAGATTGGGTGAAAAATGATCTAATAGATTCCTCAAGATTTTTGCGCTTCGTAGGTCTAGTTTTAGGTCCACTTGGTGTTGTCAAAATGCTTTCCTCTGAATGTTCCTAGGGATGGGAAGCAAATAGGTCCAAATTAACAAAAACAATACATTCTAAAAAAATTGAAAGTGAGTTCATAGAACAGAAATATTACAAAAAATGTTATATGAGAGGCATAATTACAATGGAAAACATATTACATAAAGCAAAACATTGAGCAATTTTAAATCAATTTACCGGTGTGCCTGATGGAACTTGTGTTAGCTCCTCCTGCTCATCTCCAAAGAGTTCCGGTGACATACACCCAGCCGATGTTGATGGTAACATTGATAAAGAGGTCCTGGAGTCACACTGATCGGTTAAAAAGCGCAAGCTGTTAAAGTACTACAGCCGTGGCACATAAATCTCTTCAGCAGCGGCTCCCGAGCGCTCAGAATCCCTGATTTTATTCAATTCTTTCTTGAATACTGTCCGCAAATTGGCTATTTTATGTTTTACATAAGCAATGTCAGCCTGAGGAGAGACAGCCTTACACAATTCCACCAGCTTGGTATAGGCCTCATGCTTCTTGCCCTTATCAGAATAGTCCTTGGACTTGAGTTTCCACAAACAAGGCATCTGCTGGTATGCATCAATAAACTGTGGCAAGAAGTCTGGTGATGTAAATTTGTCTGCCATGAATCTAAAAAGAAACATATAAAATGCATTTATAATTTGCTATGAAATGCACCATAACCAAAAATATAGTTGGTATATATCAGTTGAGGTTCAGTATAGCGGTAATGACATAATAGCTCCGTTCTTTCGTTTCAAGTAAATTCGTTCTTACCTTCCATCGGATCAAGAACCTTCGTAGAAATTATCACCGAATGATCGGACTAAGAACTATGCGGTAACGATATTCCGAACAGAGCAATCGTTGGAAGACAGAGCGCATGTGACGTGAGCTCCGCCCCTGTCAGCCTCGTTATCACGCTCCGCTGACTGCGACATTGGGCCTACTAGGGCAGCAGCTGGCATGGAAGACACAGCCTATGAAAAAAAGTTGTAGAAAGAACAGCAGCATGGAAGACACAGAGAAGACACAGCATGGGCAAAAAAGGGGCAGAAAGAACAGCAGCAAGAAGGAGACAGAAGAGACACAGCTTGACCAAAAAAGGTCCAGAATGAAGAGTCCCAAGATGAGGGCAACAGCCATGAGTTTAGGAGAGATGGTGGTGCTTGTGCGGCTCCTTGAAAAATACGACTATGATTGCAAGTTAAAAAACTATAACAAGCCAAATGCAAGAAAATATATCATATTGGATGAAGTAATCAAAGTCATCCAAAAGAAATATGGAATAATACGCTCAAAAGAACATCTATGCAAAAGATGGTTGGACCTTAAACACAGAGAAAAGGAGCAATTAGAATGTATTCACCAGAACATCAAAAAAAGTAAGATTTTTTTTGTGGTAATTCACTTAATGCATTTTTCAACTGATTTGCAATCTCTAATTTTTATTTATTCTCATTTGTCAGTTAACAGAAAGAAAAAAGTTGCAATAAAAAAAAAAACGCAAGTCTGCTATGTTGGCAAGAACTGGAGAACATGAACAAGACCAACCACTGGAATGTGATATGGAGGAGAGATCCACAGGTAAGTGCAAATTACTAAATGTATATCTCTTGATTACATTTATAGGTATTGGAAGCTACCAAGTTATTACTAATTCATGTCAATTTAATTTATAATGCAGTGCATGAAGAATGCATGTACATGTTGTTCTGATTTTTACTTTATGATGTTCAATAACAATATATATTCTAAATTGGTTCTAAAATTTTATGTATTGTCACCTACATGCATAAGGTGAAAAAAATGTTTTGTTTTTAGCAGCCCTTCAACAGCGCCCTTTTCGTACCTTTTCCCAAAACAATCCCGCCACACAAACATGTCCATTGCCAATGAAGTCAGGGGTCTTGACCGTGTTTCACTGTGTATATAAAAATAACTTTAACTAGTAATAAAAAATATAAACAGCAGCACACAGGAGTGTGCCCACATGCATGATCCCAGGGCAAGCACGCCCCTGTCGTATCACTCAAGAAGAGGAGGAGCACAGGTGTGCAGAATGATGAACACAAAAACCGATGATTGTTCATACTCTGCAAAACAATGCTGCACAGATGAGGTGAGTAATTGACAGGTATACTATTAAAAAGAAAGATAACTTTACAGGCACATATCAAATGTACTTTATGTTTAGGTACACCTGAAGATTATTGCAGGCGTACGTGAACTGAGTCTTAACACAGCCCTATTGGAGTGATGGATGTCTGCAGAGCCATGCCCGTTGACACACGCCATCATCCTTTCAAAGTGTTTAGTGCAGAGCATTGCAGGGGTGCAACAACATGGCCTCCACCATGTTACTTCAGCTAGCGTCTAATTTATACCAAATATCAAGAACAAGTCTAGTTAGTATTTTTCTACACTTTCTTGCTTAAAGCGGTAGTAAACCCCCAAAGCTGTTTTTACCTACAGGTAAGCCTATAATAAGGCTTACCTGTAGATAAAAAGAATATCTCCTAAACCTGCATGGTTTAGGAGATATTCGCCCTGCATGCAGCCGCTGACATTAGCGGCGCATGCGCTCTGACGAGACGGCCGGCAACTCAGAGCTGGCTGCCGGGACGAAGACCTCCCGCACGCATGCGCGGGAGTGACGTCACGCGGCTCCGGCCACTCACAGCGCCGGAGCCGCGTACCCGGAAGAAAGAAGAGGACCAACATGTCAGCGTCCTTAGCGCTGACCGACTCGGGCATCGGGGGCCTCGTTCTAAGGTAAGTATTTCATAATATGTTAGTATGCGATGCATACTAACATATTATGCTATTGTCTTGCAGGATTTTTTTTTTATTTATTTTTTTGGCAGTGGGTTTACTACCGCTTTAAGTGGCTGTTCTATTCAATATGTAGTTGTGTGTTCTATGGTGTCTGCTGCCGCCCTTGGACTACTGGTGTTCTTACAGATTGTGAAACATGCTATCAGTGTAATGCATGGGCAGGGCAGTAGTTATTTAGATGAATGAACATCACTTCCATTACCTATTCAGACGTGTCATTGATAAGTGCGGAAACAATTTCCTTTATGACTTCCTCCACATTTCCTCTATTTTGAAGGTGCATCACCAACGCAGTGCAATGAAGAAAAATCATGTATGGAACCAGTGCGAGCAGAGGAGAGCTTTGTAAATTCTGCACCACTTGATACAACTTTCAAAGGTTAGCAAATCAAATGATTAAAAATGTATGTAACCTATATGTGTTACAACATATAACTATATAATTTGTATTTTCTCTATATTTATGCTCTTCTCATCTAATAATCTCATCCAAATACAAGAAGGACAACACGTTCTGTCTCACAATCAAGATTCAGGCTTAGATGTATGGGAGAATTCCTCTCGTGATAGCAATGTGCACCTGCACATGGTCGATCTCACCTCATTACCATTGGATGAAGAAGATCCTGATTCCACCAAAGAAGAGAGTAGTAATCATGTGTCCTGTACAAGTAAGTATGTGCATGTTTGTATGCAGTTGAATGATTTCAATTGTGTCTGCGAGATTGTATTGATTATTAATATTGCTTTTTAACAGGTATGGTGGATAGTGCCACAATTGCCAAGTTAAGGAAGGATTTATTCTAGTGCTGTGGTGAATTGCAACGAATTAAAGAAACAGTAGCTTCACTCCAGCACAGATTGGAACAATTCATAGATATCATTGGTGGATTGTAAAAGTGCAAAGAGGCTTGTGAACACGTGTTTGTATTTTCTTATGTTTTTAACTACATGTTTCCGTTTTTTTTCTTTGTTTTTTGCATTTTCTTTTTCAAAGACAGTATAACCATGTATTTATCTGCACCATTTGGTTAGATAGACCTTTGACTTTTAGGCCTCATACACACGGACGTTTTTTGACGCCGGCGTTTTCTGGCGTTTTTTGCAGCTCTCCATGTTAGTCAATGGCCCCATAAAAACGTCGGCGTTTCTGAGCTGTAGGTGGCGTCGGCGTTAGTGAGCAGAAAGTAGAACCCATGGCCATCGCGTTCTGAGGCTGTAACATTTTGACGTTTTTTGACGCCGACGCCACAATATGCCAAGAAACGCCAACATATGCCACCATATGCCACCTATTATTATACCGGCGTTTTCCGGCGTTTTTTGACGCCGACGTTTTTAGGTTGAAAAATAGCAGAGGAATGATTTTTTTTTAAAAAACGTCTATTGACGCCGACGCTCACTAGCGCTCAAAAACGCCAATGCATAACGCCGGAAAACGTCAACTTTTTTTCCTTGACGTCAGGCCCGACGTTTTGTTTATTATTTTATATACGCCCGTGTGTATGAGGCCTAAACATTGACACACAAGATTTTCTGCAAATACATTTCCCATTATGTTAACGCTCTGTAGAGTAGATTATAATTTTGTGAAATGTAGTCACCAAAATTATGTAGTGTCAAGGATCACATCTCTGTGACCTACACCATACGGCTTGATTCAGTTATAATGTTTATCATGTTGAATCTCAATTTCATTAATATTATCCTTTAGTAATGTGGCCCTTCCACTGTCTTATCTTATTCCAGACACCACCTTTTCAGTTCACCTTCACATAAGGGATAAACGCCATACACTATTCCCCACCCCTTTTGCTCCCAATCCTTTTTTTTTTAATCCGACCTTCAATACCAAAAATCACTGTGAGAACATTAGTAACATTTAAATTGTGCCTACCATTTTGGTATGAATAACAAAATATTAATAATGACCATTTCTATTGTCATATTGCAATAAAGAATAATGTTGGTTAAATTTCACAGATCTGGGTTTGGTGTATATTTGCTTCTTTAGTAGTATATACATTGTCATATGTAAATACGATTGATATATAGAGAGATATGTCCACCATGAAAGAGAGTAATATGCTACTATATTGGTGTGCATATATATATATATATATATATATATATATATATATATATATATATATATATATTTGAGTTTGTGTGTGTGTGTGTGTGTATATATATATATATATATATATAT